>PVKV010007333.1:65492-97183 GCA_004027835.1 Alouatta palliata
CCTGGGTTCAAGCAATTCTCCTGCCTCAGCCTCCCGAGTAGCTGGGACTACAGGCACGTGCCACCATGCCCAGCTAATTTTTGTATTTTTAGTAGAGACGGGGTTTCACCATGTTGACCAGGATGGTCTCGATCTCTTGACCTCGTGATCCACCCGCCTCGGCCTCCCAAAGTGCTGGGATTACAGGCGTGCAAACTGCAAGTCAAAGGATGCCCTTTCTAGCAGGTATTTTAAATTTCGCAAACAGTCCTTCCCGCCTGTGCCGTGCTTATAAAGCGATCCATCCATATGGTAGAAAAGGGTCAGGAGGATCACGGAAGGCTTCCAAAATTTACCACTCTAAGGTAACTGCCACAACATTGCAGTGGCCTCACGCTCATGTAAAAAGAGCCTTGAGGTTATTTTTTATATTCGGTGACATAACCTGCTTTCTTTTTTACTTCACATTATCCCAGGTACATTTTCTCCTGTTATTAAAAACTCTCAAACGGTTTATACTGACAGTATAATATTTCATCACTTAGCTTTTCATTATTTATCTGAAGACATCTCGCAGATGATGGACACTGTAGTTATTTTTAGATTTCATTATTATAAATGAGGTGATGAGGAACACCTTCGTGCATAAATCATTGTCTCCGTTCTTTATTATCCCCTCAAAGTCGATGATTCATCATGGTGTTACTGGGTCAAAGGTAAGGACACTGGATCACTGTTAACACATAAATTTCCAAATCACTTTCCAAAAGCACTCTGGTACTTCGTAGCCCCACTCTTGCCAACCATCTAGGAGACTATCCAGCCCCTTCCCACCTGACTCCCAGCACTGGGCATTCACGTTTTTAAAAACCTCTGCTTAGGGTAACACTGCTTTGATCTGCGTTTCTCTGACCATCAGTAATGTTAAACACGTTTCTATTTCACTCATCCCACATTTTACACTATTATTATTGTGGGGAAGTTTTTAATTAGCAATAATCACGCCTTGGATAAACCTCACGGGCTACAATATTACCACTGTGCAAAGCTGTGCACTATGATCATTTTAAAATTAACTCTTTAATCTTAATATTTGGGGTTGTATACAGTAGGTAGTGTGTTTTTCTAAACAGCCAACCAGTTACATGAACACCATCCATTGTATAATCCTCCAAGTCAGCCCTGGTTTGTGAGGCCGTTTTTATCAAATATTCACTTTCTTTCTCTCTTTCCATGTCGTCTCTTCTGCTCTGTTCAGTCTGTCTGTCCTTGGATCAGACCTACATAAGGACTGTACAGATCGCTGTCCTGCACGCTGACATCCGGCCTTACTGATGAGACGTGTTCCATCATCTCACCGTTATTCCTTCATCTCGTATCTGTTGGTTTTGGTGGTTTTTAGTTCCAGGTAGCTTTCCAAGTTTTCTCCTTATCCCTGTATTTTGCAGTTTGTTATGCTCCGTCTTCTCAGGAATTGGCGTCTATTCATCCTGTCTAGGACTCGAGGATATTTTAAAATCACATCGTGTATGTCCTTCAATTCTGGAAAAATTGCAGGCATCATCTCTACAAATATTGCGTATTCCAGAGTCTCGCCGTTCTCTTTCCAGAACTGCCGTCAGGTGCACTTTTAGCAGCTCCTCTTGCTCTCTCTTCATTTCCCATCTGTGTCTCCAATTCTTCATCTCACTGTGCTGCATCCCCGTGAGTGTTCAGATTTCTTCCCCCAGTTTTCTACAGTCATGCGTCCCTTCGTGATGGGAGTATGTTCTGAGAAATGCATCGTTCGATGATTTTGTCACTGTGTGAACATCGTAGCATGTACTTACATAGACCTGCATGGTGTGGCCTCCTGCACCCATCAGCTATGTGGTTCAACTACATTTACACAAGTATTTTCTTTCTTCAGTAATAAATTAACCTGAGCTTGCTGCAGGTTAACTTTTTAACTTTATAAAGTCTTATTTTCAACCTCTCTGACTTTTGTGTAATAACACTTAGCTTAAAACACAAACACATTGTCCAGCTCTACAAAAGTATTTTCTTTCTTTTTATTCTTTTTCTATAAGCTCCTTTCTGTTTAAAAAATTTTTAATTTTTTACTTTTTAAACTTCTGTGCTAAAATCAAGCTACCACACACGCATTAGCCTAGACTCATATAGGTGAGGCTCATCCGTAACATTGTCTTCCACCTCCACCTCTTGTTCCACTGCCAGGTCTTCAGGGCAGTAACACGCATGGGGCTGTCACCCCATATGATGACAATGTCTTCCTCTGGATACCTCCTGAGGGACCCACTGAGGCTATTTTACAGGTAACTATTTTTCTATTTTTTTTAATAAATGAAAGGAATATACTCTAAACTAATGATTCAAAGTATGGTACGGTGGTAACTGCATAAGCCAGTAACATCGTCATTTGTTATCATTATCAAGTATTACAGAGTGCAAGTAATTCTGTGTGCTCGACTTTTAGATGACTGGCACACAGTAGGTTTGCTTATACCACAAACAAGAGACATCACTAGGCAATAAGAGTTCTTCAGCTCCATACCATCTTCCGGGACCACGGTCACATACGCAGTCCTCCTGTGGTGCATGACTGTCAGCTCCATACCATCTTCCAGGACCACGGTCACATACACGGTCCTCGTGCGGTGCATGACTGTCAGCTCCATACCATCTTCCGGGACCACGGTCGCATACACGGTCCTCGTGCGGTGCATGACTGTGTCAGCTCCATACCATCTTCCGGGACCACGGTCGCATACACTGTCCTCGTGCGGTGCATGACTGTCAGCTCCATACCATCTTCCGGGACCACGGTCACATACGCAGTCCTCGTGCGGTGCATGACTGTCAGCTCCATACCATCTTCCGGGACCACAGTCACATACGCAGTCCTCCTGCGGTGCATGACTGTGTCAGCTCCATACCATCTTCCAGGACCACGGTCACATACGCAGTCCTCCTGTGGTGCATGACTGTCAGCTCCATACCATCTTCCGGGACCACAGTCACATACGCAGTCCTCCTGCGGTGCATGACTGTGTCAGCTCCATACCATCTTCCAGGACCACAGTCACATACGCAGTCCTCCTGTGGTGCATGACTGTGTCAGCTCCATACCATCTTCCGGGACCACGGTCGCATACACGGTCCTCGTGCGGTGCATGACTGTCAGCTCCATACCATCTTCCAGGACCACGGTCACATACACAGTCCTCCTGTGGTGCATGACTGTCAGCTCCATACCATCTTCCGGGACCACGGTCGCATACACGGTCCTCGTACGGTGCATGACTGTGTTTCCCTCCTCAGCAACGTCAAGTTGACCAGCAGAGGTTTCTTTTTTGCTCCTATAAACCTGGGATTCCTTCTTAATTATGTTTCACTGCTTATTCTTATTTCATAATTGCCTATTGTTGCTTTAAGGATGTTTATGGTTTGAATGTATGTATCCCCCCAAAATTCATGTATTAGAGCTTGACTCTCAAGGGGTCGTTATGAAGAGTTGGGGCCTTTGGGAGGTGATTAGGCCAGGAAGACCCCACTCTCATGGACGAAGTTAATGTTAATGGGCTTATAAAAGAGACTTCGGAGAACTGCCTCCTGCTTCCACACTGCTGGCATGTGAGGACATAGCTTTCAGTCCCCCCTGCGAAATGAGGACATGTCTTTCAGTCCCCTTGCCAAGTGAGAACACAGTGTTTGTCCCCTCCACAAAACACATCAGCAACAAGGCGCCATCTTGGAAGCAGAGAGCAGCCCTTCCCAGACCCCAAGATCTTGAACTTCCCAGCCTCCAGAACTGGGAAAAACAAATTCCCATTATTTATAAATTACCCAGTAAGTGGGATTCTGTTGCAGCAGCAGGAATGGACTCTTTCCCTTCCTTTAGCTCTTTGAATATTCAAAGTATTTTTAGTTTAGAGTTTCATTCAGAGTATTCTATTAACTTTAGCTTGTGGGGTACAAATGTTCCCACTCGGGACAGCGTATCCTGTGGTCTGTTTTGGTTTACACTGGGGTCAGCGGTTTTCAGCATGCTGTCTCCACACCCAGAGCACAGACGTGTGACTTTGGGCCTCACACCTGCACGCAGCACAGGCTGAGTTTCTTCTTAACTTACAGGCTTTTAAGGGATTTCTGCTTCCAGGCTATGACCTGTGGCCAAAACACAGATTTTTCTGCTCCCTCCCTGCTCACACTTGGAAAGTTCCAAACTTTCATCTCCTAGATTCAAACAAGAAGAGAAATTCCAGATTCTTTCTTCTTGTGGTCATTTGAACCCCTCCTACTCCAGCCCACCTGCACACCCTCTTTGGAGCACACCACCGGGCCTCCTGCTGACTGCTCCAGCTGTGAGCTACCTCTTGATTTCTGGGAACTGATTTCCCTTTCTTGCTTTTTACCTTGGCTCAACATTTTAAATTTAAAGAACAGGTGCATTGGCTCACACCTGTAATCCCAGTGCTTTGAGAGGCCAAGACAGAAGGATCCTTTGAAGCCACGAGTTTGAAACAAGGCTGGACAACACAGCAAGACTCTATCTCTACAAAAATCAATTAATTGTCTGGGTGTGGTGGCACACACCTGTAGCCGCAGCTACTCAGGATGCTACGCTGAGAGATCACTTTGTCCTAGAATTGGAGGCTGCAGTGAGTCATGCCACTCCCGCCTGGGTGACAGAGCAAGCCCATGTCAAAATAGAGAAATTTAAATCCACAGTTTTAAGTGTTAAGAGCAGACCTGCACAAATCTCATGACTGCTGGATCCTTTGTAATTACTATAAATCTACTTAATGTTTGTGGATTAAAAAGTGTTGTGACGTCCTGCTGGCCTAGGTCTCCCTCTTCTCTTCCTTGTCTTCACTTCCTGTTCTTCCCTTTCTTGTCTTTCCTTTCCCTTCCTTATTTGTTGAAGCTATTTTCACATGACTTCCAAATGCACTTATTTTTTGTGAAGTTAGAGAAATCCTACAGGAATTTGAATTTGAATTAAGGAATTTATATGTTTGTAATACTCGGTCTTCTTATCTAGAAACATGGTGTAATACATTGCATTTCCTGCCCATTCTTATCTTCTCTTCTCTTATCTTTCCTTCCTTACTTTGTGAAATTAAAATCCTATAGGAATTTTAATTTGAATTAAGGAATTTGTATTTTTATAATATTTAGTCTTATCTAAAGACATGGTGTAATCATTTTGTTTCCTGTTCACTTTTCTGTTATCTCCTCCCTCCCTCCCTCTTTCCCTTCCTTCCTCCCTCCTTCCCTCCCTCTCTCCCTCCCTCCCTCCCTCTTTCCCTTCCTCCCTCCCTCCCTTCCCTCCCTTCTGCCTCTTGTCCTTCCAAATGTTCACTAGAATGTGAACTACTTGAATAATGTTGAAGAATCTTATTGGTTTGGATACTCAGGTACAGACATCCCTCAGTATCCAAGGGAGACTTATTCTAGGACCCTCAAACAGACCAAAATTTGAGGATGCTCAAGTCCCTGCTATAAGATGGTGAAGTATTAGCACGTAACCTACACACATCCCCCTAGATTATATATAATTCCTAGTACAGCGCAACTGTCCTATAAATAGTTGTTATATTGCATTGATTTTATGTTATTTTTAATGTTAATATTATTATATTTAATTGTTTTTCTCAATGTTTTTGATCCTCTGTCGATCGAATCTGCAGATGGAAAACCCCGGAATGCACAGGGCTTAATGATATTTTCACATCACTCAGAAAAGTGTTCCTCTGTTATAACTTTGATTTGCTTTTTGTTTTTTCTTGTTTTGGAAAGTATTGTTTTTCATAGGTTGGAGCTTTATTCTGTCTTCTTTGGCTATCATTATCTCTCCCATCATTTTCTTAGCTTTTATTCTTTGCATCTGCATTTTGAGATGATGTTTTGAAGTTTGATTCTTTTCACCACAAATTCCACTTTCTGCGTTGTGAGCTCAGCCTTTACTGTCCCCAGGGCAGACTGTAGAACGTGTGGCTTCACTGTGGTTTCTTCTCACTGCAGCCAACAGCTGCCATGGGCTTCCCTCCCCGGCCCTCCTCTCCCGAGGCTCCACATTCCCCTGGCGGGTGCAGACACAGAACTAAGAGTAAACAGATGGGTAGCCAGCGAGATGGAAGGACTCCATCCTCTTCCCACTCACACCTGCTCTCCTCCAAGGGAAGCGCACTGTAACAGCCATTTCTGTTTCTGACGACCTTCTTTGGCGTCATGGTTGCTTCAAGTTCTTCCTCGCTCTGACGTCTCCTCTTCCTTACACCTTGGACTCCTTCACTGTCCAGAAGGACCGTGAGAACAACCCTAGCCCCAGAGAGAACAGGCCAGCAATGAGGCAACCTCATACCTGGTGTTTGCTGGAAAATGGGGCAACACCATCCTTGCCCTTCTTGTCCAGGCATCTTTTAACCTCAGAATGGCTCAGGTGGCCTCTGTGAGCTCCCTGTAGATCGCTTCCCTCTGCTGCTGCTACTCTGAGCCTGTCCACCCCCATCCTCCTCCTGTGGACCCAAGCCTTCCTTCTTGTTCTATCTGGGATAGGGACTAGAAAAGCCCATCTGGACACACTTCAGAATCTGGGATAATCTTAGTCTTCTGAACTTTATCAAGTTACGGGGGAGGGTGAGTTCCCCAGAAGGAGGGAGAGTGTTTCTTAGAAAGGAAGGGAGCTGGAAAGACAAAAAGATAGTGTCCTCCCCCAACGTGGCCGAATTTAGAACTGGACATGGGTTCTTTACCAAACAGCCCATTGAATCAGCTAATTAAGTGACAAAAGCCAGCCAGTGGGCTGTTGGTGTCATGTAGTTAAAACACCTGTTTAATCTATTGAATTTTTCATCTTGCAACCTATCGTTTTGCCATTTTTTAGTAAGGTATGATTTTCATTCAGGAACATTCATCCTTTTCAGTCTTGACAAATGTACACTGTTGTGTAACCACCAGGCAATCAAGACATAGCATGATTCCATCACCTTCCCCACCTACATTTCTAACGTATCCAAATCTTCCAATCAAGTAAAGACACAGAGAGTTGTTCGCTGAAAATGAGATCTGGTCTTAAAAGTAGTTCATGTGGACCGAGATTCTCACAATTACCATCCCATCTCACTTACATTGAATTTGCTCAAAACGTGAGAACGGCAGGAAGAATGTGCGTGTGTGTCTGTGCCTGTGTGCTTAACGCCGGCAACACTAATTCAACAAAGTTGACTTCGAAAGCCACCCAAGTGTTCTGTCGCCTGCCAGCATGCATTTCACAGCCCTGAGTCCTTGTGATGCCCACCCAGGTTGAGCTGAATGAAGCCCTTTTCCAGCACAGTAGCGCAGAGTGGCAGTTACTGTCAGAGGAAAGGACACAGAAGGGAAAGGTTACAGGAGGACGGGAGGGAACCGACACTTAGTGAGAAGCTGGTGTGGAGCAGGGCATGGGCAGAGCAGGGGTGGTCCAAGGACAGAGAGGCAGGCATGGACATGAAGGTGACCTCCAGGCACCGTGATGTCAGTGGGCACAGTGACCAGCTGTCCTCCCATCTTGCAAGCAGCGCTGGGCAGGGGTGTCCTACTGCGGTATCCTGGCCAGGAAGGCAGGGCCCCAACAAAGGTCATCACCGCCTTGCTTTCTCCTCTCTCCAACACACATGTATGATCATTTGAGTATTTCCTCTCTGCAAACATCCTCCCCATAAAGCAGGGACACAAACGCCTCCAGAACAAAACTGCAGCACCAGAGACCTCTCAGGTTAACTTACTTAAACTGAGCCAGGACCCTATGATAATTCTGCGATTCTCATAAAAGGGTAGTGTTTTGAAGCTCAAAGAGCCCTGAGCCTGAGAGTCTTGGTGACGGTTCTCAGAATGGAGGTGAGCAGGAAGACGCAGCTCCCAGCTCCCCTGCAGGAAGACGCAGCCTCCCAGCTTCCCTGCAGGTGCTTACCTGCATTAGACTTGCAGACTTTGCTCATTTGACCCCGGAGAGCTCAGCCTGGCATGTGCCATCTGCGCATGGAATCTCCCACAGACTCACCTCTTTCCAGGAAAGATGACCAAGAAACACTGATCTTTCAAAGTCTACGAAGTGAGCCTTGGACAAAATCAGCCTCCAATTCCCTCTTGACTTTATTACCAAATGAACTGTGCAACAAATATCGCTAAAATACTTTTGAATTAAAAGGAAAAGATGTTTATGCAATTTAGGGTGTGTTCCATTAAGGCATAGTTGGCATTCAATAACATTCATCCTTTTTACGTTTGATTAATGTCCACAGTTGTGTGTCCCCCAGCACGATCCAGATGTAGATTTTGGCAGGTGGCATAGCGTAGCTGAAGGCCGTGGCCAGCTCTCCCTGTGGGGCTGATTAGGATGGCAGCTGCAACAGCAGACGGCCTCAGGTCACATCCTGTCCGGGGCTTTCAATAGTTACTGGATCTTTCTAAGGTTTCCATTTTCTCAGCCACAAATGGAGATGACACCATTGTCAGCCTAAGGATAGATGTCAGAGGGTAAGAGGAGTGACAGACAGGACGGTGGGCAGTGCCCAGGCACAGGGCACCAGCGGCTCCTATCAGCCATTTGCTTGGATGGAGAGGCTTTCATCTGTCAACATATCCAGGAGACCCTTCCTCCTGGGGATTCTGCCATGTCCTTCCACCAGGACCCAGACGAGACCCACTGCCTGGAATGAGAAAGAACACCACCACCAGTAACAGCATAGCCTTCTCTTACATGGCATTCCAGGCTCCCGCAGGTGCTAAGGATTCCACAGAGATTAATGTGTTTCACCTCCACCATGTACGCAGTGAGCATTACTCAGTCTCCATGCTACCCGTGGGAAAACTGATGAATCAAGAAGGCCATTTGTCCAGGAATCCACAGTGGCTAAGAGCGGAGCCTGAGTCTGAACCAGGGTCTGCGTTCTCAACCGTGACAGTCCCCCATTTCAGGAAGAAGGGTGTGGAGGGGAGGCAGAAAGACAGGCTGCGACCGTGGCTGGAAGCGCTCCCTTCTCTAGGAGGAAGGACATCTCTCACAGGAAGTGAGAAGAACCCTTATACAATTATGTTCATGAAACAACAAAAAGATTAAACATGGAGAAGGGATTTGAATAGACATTCCTCCCGAGAAGAAATAAAAATCCCAATAAGCAGCCGAAAAGATGTTCAACCTCACAACTCATTGGGGAAAAGTAAATCCAAACCACAAGGAGATACCACTTCACATTCATTAGGATGACTATTATATAGATATAAGACAAAAAAAAAACATGTAAATCGCAAGTGTTGGCAAGGATGTGGGGAAACTGGAATGTTTGTGCACTGCTGGTGGGAACGTGAGATGCTGCAGCTTCTGTGAAGGACAGTGTGGCACTTCCTCAAAAAATTAAACACACAATTACCGGATGATCCAGCAATTCCCTTTCTGGGCATATACTCAAAATAACGGAGAGCAGAGGCTGGAACAGATGCTTGCACAGCCATGTTCGGAACCACAGGACTCCCAACAGCCAAGAGGGAGAGCAACCCAAGCGTCTGCCAACAGATGAATGGCCAAACCAAGTGCGGTCCACACAGTGGAACATTACTCACCCCTAAAAAGGAAGGAAATCCTGGCACCTGCTGCCATGTGGGTGAATCCTGAAGGCATCGATGCTGCCTGAAATAAGCCACACACACAAGAACAAATGCTGGTGGGCACGGTGGCTCGCACCTGTAATTCCAGCACTTTAGGAGGCTGTGGGGGGCAGATCAGGAGGTCAGGATTTCGAGACCAGCCTGGCCAATATGGTGAAGCCCCATCTCTACTAAAAATACAAAAATTAGCCGGGCATGGTGGTGTGTGCCTGTAATCCCAGCTACTTGGGAGGCTGAAGCAAAAGAATCACTTGAACCCGGGAGGCAGAGGTTGCAGTGAGCAGAGATCGCACCACTGCACTCCAGCCTGGCTGACAGAGTGACTGTCTGAAAAAAAAAAACAAAAAACAAATACTATATGATTCCACTCATATGAGGTCAAGTTCACAGAGAGGGAAAGTAGAATGGTGGGTGCCAGGGGCTGGGGGAGGGGAACTGGATGTCAATGTTTAGTGATAGTTCAGTTTTACAAGATGAAAAGAGCTTGATGCCATTAACAGCACACTTAGAATGGTTAAAATGGTATATTTTATGTTATGTCAACTTTATCATGATTTTAAAAAATGTGTCTAATCCCAGCACATTGGGAGACCGAGGTGGGTGGATCACTTGAGGTCAGGAGTTCAAGACAAGCCTGGCCAACATGGTGAAACCCTGTTTCCACTAAAAATGCAAAAATTAAGTGGGAGTGGTGGTGCATGCCCGTAGTCCCAGCTGCCTGGGAGGCTGAGGCAGGAGGGTCACTTAAACCCAGGAAGAGGAGGTTGCAGTGAGCTGACATGGCACTGCTGCACTCCAGCCTGAGCGACTAGTGAAACTCCATCTCAAAAAAAAAAAAAAAGATGTCACGTATCTCCCCTTGCAAGTGAGACAGGGCGAGGGAGGAACGGGTGAGGCTATCAGGGCTCTCTCTGGCTTTCACTGGCCGTTTTCTCCTTTCATGTTCCTACATGTTTTAAGTACCTTTATGACAACCATATGCTGCTTTTACAATTAGAAAAGGAAAGGTCGCTTATGGAAGCCCCCTTACCTCCCGCCCCTCCTGCCTTTCCACTGACCCTCCCTTTGTCTTCCTGACTGCTTGTCCCTAAAGGTGGAAGAAATATTATTAGATCCATTTTGCAGAGGAGAAAACAGAGAGGCTGAGAGGAAAAATGAATTACCCAAGGCCACAGGCCAGTACCTGGTGATGTCTGGAACGAGGTCACACCCTGCCGGGGTCACTAGAGCCCCCCACCCCCACCACCCTGCCTTCCCGCAAAGGCTGAATCACTGAACATCAAAATACCCTGGTCATCATCCCTGCTGGAGCAACTTCTGTATTAGACAGCTAGAGCCTGAGCCAAGCAGAGGCTCCGTGACATACAGAAGAGTGGTCACGTCTCAGGTGTGGCCCTGCACAAGCTGGGCTCACCACAGCAAGGGAAATCAGGTCTGCTCTGACCTGACCACACGCATCCAGAACAGCAGCAGCTTTCTGACTTAACATGAGCCAGAGAACCCCAGGCCAGCTCTCACACCCCGTGAGCGTGGACACTGCTGGAAGGGGAGGCGGTGGGAGCAGGCGCGTCTGTGCCATGGCTGTCCGCTGTGTTGCCATTTACAGGAAACCACTGGCTGCATTTTGTGTTGATCGATGTTCCTCAATCCCCCCTCCCATCCCCATCACCTCAGACCCCTGCAGAGTCCAGGGCCGAAGCCCGACTCCTTCAGGGACACCGGCGCTCTGATGCCTTTGACCAGCTGGGCACGGGCTGGTCCCACATTTCCAGTACTCTCCTTTTTTTCTTAAATAAAGGAGCTGGCGAGGGAGGCAGTTTCTAGAGTGTTTGAATTGGCCCCATTTATAAATCTGTTCTTTTTTTCTCTTACAGATACTACAACCACAGGTCGCATTTGTTTGCAGCATTTTTACACTGGATTCCTTCGGCTTATTATCTGCAATTCTGAGATGTCTGTGATAACTAAGCTGTTTCTACACACCGCTTCGCTTCGGTGCCGGGAGCCGTGAACCAGCTGCGGGTGGGCTGGCGTCTGGGTGGCTGAGTGGCTGAGCTGGGCCAGCCCCGCTGGGCCTGGGTCCTACATCTGCCTGTGGTCACACTGTGTTTTCCAGCTGGGAGAGACCAGAACCCGGGTGGCAAGAGTGGACACGCAGGGAAATTCCTGGCCCAGGACACCTGTAGGCGGCCACCGGCCTCCTTCTCAAATTCTCCCCCTCGCTGAGGGGCATTTCGCAGCATCTCCCTCTTTAATGGAGGAGGCCAGGTCCTGCAGGGGACGTTTTAGCGGACTGTTTTCCCGCTCCTATTGCTCAGGCTGTGAACTGTGTTTATTTGGATCTTTCGCAGAACCCTGTAACCATATTCCATTTCTGTAGATGTGTCTGGCAGAGCTGTGCAGTTTTCCTCCTCTTCTTTTTTTAAGTTGCAAATGCTTAAAATTCTGCTGGCTTTTGAGCTCCCAGGGGAATCCCCCCCATCTCCAGCCCCCATGTGCCGTTGCCATGGTGATCTCCCTTTCCCTTTAAAGTCTGGAATGCCACATTCCATAAGATTTGCACAGAAAGTCGCTTGATCGTACGCAAAGGCCTGTCTGTCCGTGGCCAACATTCTGTATCAATAAACATGCTCTGAGACCCTCTCTCTGCCTTGCTATTAGAAATCGGGCTTTGACCCTCATCTGAGGGACTCTGGAGAGGTCCAGGGTAAAAAGGGTTCAGCTTGGTCTTCACGGATTCCCGTTCCCTTCCCTCAGCATGTTAGCCTTTTCATCTATTGTGGCAGGAGTGACAGGGTGCGTTACAGAGCAGTGGTGAATTACATGTGCCGTGGAATGGAGCCCCAGGTTCCAAATATTGAATTTTACACAGATACTAAGGGCATGTAAAATGTTGATGTACATTTAAGTCCTCAAATAAATAACTTTAATTACATAAAGAACAAGATTTCAAGGAAATTACTGTTATTTGCCACAGGAAAATAACCTCCAAGTCGTGTTTACGACTTCATGGTTGGTCATTTTGGAAGGAATTCTCTCTACCTTAAGTCTGCATGTTCAAACTTTCTCTGAAACAGGAACAGGACTAATTGCTCCTGAGTGAAAGATCGTTGTGTATTTTGTCTCAAATCAGATGGATGAAAATAAACAAAAGATACAATGTTTCCTTATACAGAAAAGCTGCCTCAAAAAAAAAAAAAAATTCCCACAATCAGAATGAAGCATCAGGAATAAGACCAGCATTTTGTTACAACAACACAGCATTCCTCTGTATTAAATAATGATGGGTTTTGTGTTTGTTACTGTGCAGAGATTTTTTAAAAATTATTTCAAGAGCATGTCCTTTAGTGTTTATAACTGTGCTCACAGTGATATTAAACAGCCAGGAGGTGTTAGTAGCTGATTAAAGGAGGGAAAGGAGACCCCGCTAATTATGTGGCAACCTTGGACTCGGTTTCTCCAGCTGAACTAGATGACAAACCACACACCTGCAGAGCTTTACCAGCAGGAGCAGTGCCGGGGCCCAACTCAGGCAGCCAGCTCTGGTAATGAGCCCAGAAAAAGTACACAAACTTGTTCCTCCTCCAAGAGAAAGACAACACGGGGGGTTTTCAGATGTGTGTGGTGTAGGGGCAGCCAGGTGTGGCCACTGCACAGCACAGCGGGAACACTCTCGTATGAAAATCAGAGACGGTGTCGACAGCCTGCTTCCATCAGACAGAGCCGGGAAACTGCAGGATAGCATCACGCCCGTGTGCCTGGGCAGGGAGGGCTGGCTCACCCGTGTCTGAACTCTGGGACACCAGTTCTCCTCCAAACACCTGGGGCTACTTCAATGCAAAGGTAAGTCCGGGTGAGGTGGAGTTGGTGCATTGGATTTCCTTAACAGTGAACTTCAAGCGGAATATGGCATCCAATTAGTTTCAGGAAACTTTCCACTCCAGTTACATTGTTTTCTAATTATAAGATTTACTTTCTATCACAAGGCTCAGTAAAGAACCAGGATTCTCAAGCCTGATTTTTTTTAAAATAAGTCTTTATTGTAGAAGAAGTTCATGGGCCGAGCACCTTCACTGCAGCACTGTGGCCACGTACTTTAGAAAAATGTTCCCCATTGCAATGATTGTGTTTCTGTATCTCTGCATAAATACGAGGAAAATGTATAAAGTTAAACATGTTCTAGAATTAGAGAAAAATAATTCTCTATTCTAGAAATATTTGGAGACAGAGTACTATTTCTGTTGCTAATTTAATGCAGGTTTTAAAAATATTTTATAACTTTAAAAATTACAGATGGAAAAGATTTTTGTCCTTCTCCTTTATCTAGACAAATTCAGGAAAACCCGGAGGCCTGCTATAGATGTTTTCATCAAAAATTTCACTGTGCTGTGTCAGAAATGCTGCCATGAAAATCAAAATATAGAATTTAAAACCATCCCCTTTTTCCTCTGCAGAAAGCTTTTCAAGAAGATACACTCAGAATTGCAAATATTTCTACCAAAATATGAAGCATAAAGAGAGCCTTCAATAAAGCCACCGGTTTGATTTTTTTTTTTTCGTTTTAAAAAACAAAACTAATTTAAAATTATTTTTAAAAGAAAAAAACACAAGATAATGAAAATGAAGTTATACCTAGGCTGATATTGAATTTGCTAATATTTTACTCAGGCTGTTTAATTATTTTAATAGTTGCATTTAAGAATTTAGGATATTCAAACCTCAGGCAGCTATAGCGAAAAAAAAGGAAGAAAAAAGAAAACTGATTTAAGTAGTGTTTTTTTCTCCATAATTTTAAATTAGTTTTTATTTTTAATTAAATGTGAAATTGCTTGGCGAGGCTTTGGTGCCTTCTTAACTGCTATAACGAACACATTCATTTAAGCTTCAATTTAGCAATCTGCAATTTTCTAAGAGCTCAAATAAATGAAAAATCGAAAGTAAGTTTAAAGAAGAATTCCATTAACTACAAAATGGTCCATATCAAGTTTATTAGAAATTATGGAATTGCTACAAGAACAGATTTTCAGTTTTAAAAATTAGTTTTCAGAGGTTTAAGCAGAACAACACTTAGACAAAAAAAAGTAGAAGTTTGTGGGGAAAAAAAAAATCCCATTCTAGTGAGCCGAGGTTATAGCTTAAAACATAGCCAAAGCTTTAAAGCTTCTTCATCCAGATTTCCATGTGACCATTTTCACATAGGGCATCTGTAGTTCCCAATGGAAATATTTCTTTTACAGCACTTTCATTTTCTGAAGCAATTTGCTAGAGTTTCATAAAAAGACAATAACAGCTTCGTGTTTCATTGTTGAAGATTTTACTTCACTTTACCTAACTTTTCCTCATTTCATCTAGTGACTATTTGAGGAGCTTGCCTGAACTCTAGGTAACCTCTTAGGTTACGCCTGCTGGAGTTCAGGGACCTGGAGCTGCTGGTGACGACAGGGTGATGTGACTCGGGGCTCCTGTCTGACCACCTAGCAGCCAGGACTGGGCTCTCTGCTTACACACAACTCGTGGAGGACAGGGGACTTCCACCTTTGTTTGCACAAAGGATGCAGTAAGACCAGAGGAAGGGAAGTCTTTACCTGTGGCTCCTTGCACTTTTAATGCTCTGGAAGGAAATAACGAGTCTAGTTTAAACGGACAACAGCGAATCTTTCACAGGACTCAAAAAAGGAAGTTTGCTAAGAGCGAGGAAACGTGAAGGAGTTGTAGCGACAACGTTATAGCATTGAGTTTGGCTTGCTGTTATAATTATGACTTGTGAGAAGTGGCCTGGCGTGCATGAGTGCTGTTGCTGGAAAGAGCACTGGAGCATCCGAGAAAATTCTGAAACGCTGCGGACGCACACACAGCAGAAAGCAAGCCACGGAGATGGCCTTCGAAAAGTCCCCTCCTCAGCATTCATTACAACCAATAATTAATGTTGGCGATTTTTCAAAGTCCCTTCCTTGGCAGTGAGAACGTGGGTGAGAAGTCAGGGGTGTCTGGGATGTAAGTGCAAGAGCTACGGGCAGGGTGTTTTGGGTTTTGTTTTTAAAGAGAATGAAAATGAGGTGGAGAGACAGGGAGGGGCACCGTGTGCTCTGCGGCCACGCCATGCTTTCTCCACCCTGCCTCCCATGTTCTCGAAACAGTATTAGAACTTTTCCGTAACGTGGAAGGGCTCGCCTGCACTCCGTCTAATGCTATTTCTGTTCCATGCATCCGTTGGCTGCAAATTTGAGAACTGCCTTTTCGGCAAGGCCAGCAAGTTTTCTGTTTTCAGATGAACTGAAAGGACATTGATTTTCAGGTTCCCGATCCTTCTGAATCCAATCCCAAATTTAAAACAGCATCCGAGGCTGGCTGCAGCCTGAACAGGGCGCCAGGTCAGGTGAGCTTCCCAGGTGGGAAGGAAGGAAGGCAGGTTGCCCAGCATGCTGTGCCTGGGTGACAGTTACCAGCTTCCAGAGGGGCCTCTGCCTTCTGGGTGCTTTGCTCAGAGCAGGCACATTCCTCACCACGAGAGCCATCTCACCATGGTTACTTGACCGCTTGCAAAGGAAGGGAGCGTGGATGGCACCTGCGGATGTCCCACTGAGTACAACGACCAGCCACAAAAAGATGAACCCTGCCCGATTCCACTCCCGTGAGGAAGCTAAGGCGTCGAAGTCACAGAGACAGAAAGTTGGATGCTCAGCGCCAGGGGCTGGGGGAGGGAATGGGGAGTTCGTGTTTCATGGGGGACAGAGTCTCCGTTTGGGAAGATGGAGATGTTCTGGACCTGAACCGTGGCGACGGTCACACAGCAGCGCAGAGGTGCTTAATGCCGCTGAAGTGTGCGCTTCAAATGGTAGAAATGGCAAATTTTATGTTATGTATATTTCACCACAATAAAAAAAGGAAATAGCACTTTTCTTGTCAAATGGGGCTGGTGGTGGCTGCTCTGTAGCCTCATAAAGAAGTCCACAAGATTTTTTCCCCCTTTTTTAAAATTTGGGTTTAAAATGCTATTTCCTTTTTTATTGTGGTAAAATATACATCACATAAAATTTGCCATGTGAACCGTTAAGTTAGCCCAGGCCCTGCCGCTGGCCCCTGCTCTTCCTGAGTCCTGGCTGGTGCCTCCCGCGTCCATCCGTACTCGCCTGAAGCCCCTCTAGTCCAGTCCTGGGCACAGAGGTCCTATCCTAGGCTGGTGGAGGAGACAGTCCCTGGCCAAGAACAGGGAAGGCCATAGCCGGGAGAAGTGGCCACAGCCCAGGGGACCGGCACCGGAGTCAACTCTCAGGCTCCCTGCGCAGCCCTGGCCTCTCGACCTCCTGACGTCTCCAGGGAGGAGCTGGAGGAGGCTGATTGCCAGAGCCCCTTCCAGGATGGGACAGAGCCCTGTACTTCAGCACCAGGGATTTGCTGTGTGAGCGCGGGCAAGTCGGTCTATTGTCTGGGACATGGAGTGAGTTGTTTAAGATCACACAACCCCCCGCCGCCCACCACTTAAAAAGAAAGAGAGGGGATTTGAACAAGATCATCTCAGGATCCTTTCCAGTTTGGACATCCTGTGATTTTAGAATCTTCACCTACAGTTCTGAGCTTTTAAAAAATCCAACGTTTGTGTTATTTCCTTACGATAGGGAAGAATCACCCTGATGGCAGACCTCGCTTGCTCACAGCGCTGTGCGTGTGCACCTGCGAGTAAAGAATGTTCAGGAACGCTTTTCCTAATGGAGAGAACCTGTTCCCTGGGGCCAGCTACCGCGGCCGCCTCGCTTGCCTTTGAAGCGTGTCACCTGCAGCGTGACCACAAGAGGGCGCTGCATGCAACGGATTTTGCCAGCACGCGGTGGGCCAGAGCCCGCAACTTTCACTTCGGAGTTTTTCTTCCCTGGAGTCTCTTGCAGGGTCTTTCTCTGGGGGGCTCAATGCCTCCCCCATCTTCAACAGACCTAACACACATGTGGAAGCAACTGAAGAACTGAGACTATTCAAAAGCAGAATATTTTGTAATTACCAAATAGAATCCAGTTCATAATAAAACTGGCTACAAAGTATTTCAGGGTTGGGTATTGATACATTGCAAAGTAATTTAGGCAAGGAAGTACACCAGGCTTAAAAATCTCATATGGCACCCTGCCGGCTTGCAGCCGTGCCTCCGGCAGGCAGGTCGAGTTGAGGAGGTTCTGAACCTTGAGGAAGGAAAGCTGGATGGCCGGGCCCTGTCCAGAGCCTCTGGGCTCACCTCACCGCCCGCGGCATGATGCATGCTGCTGTGACCCACAGGCTGCCTCTGCAATGCTGTGCTGCTGAAGCAATGCTGTTCCCAGATCTGAAAACAGGCAAAATGGCTCTGAAAGGAGAGAAAAATGGAAAAGCTGCTTTCCCCAACATTCCACCCCTCTGTCTTCCCGGCCTCTGCATTGGTCCAGCCAGAGGGATTCCTTGAGTCCTGTGACCCAGCCCGCCTTTCCCCAGCTTAATGGTGCAACCATCTGGTTGGGAATACACGCCTGTGTCGTTCATTGATTTTGATCTCCTTCGTGCTCGGCACCTGCTTCCTTTAGCATCCCCCATGCAAACTGCGTTGAAGCCCCGCTGACAGCCTGGTCATGTATCCTTTGGTCCCCTGCAGAAGTAGAAGTGAGAGAGCTCCTCCTAAAAGTGCTGTGCCCGTAGTAACTATCATTGAATTAGGATGGCAAAGTGAGGCGATCCCCTGTGCCAGGCAATCCTAGGATCTGCATTTATGAAGAATCTCTTGTTTTCCAGTTGACTTACTTTGTCACTTTATTTATGATTGGTTTTCAATGGCAGCCAATATTTCCTCTTTAACTTTCTCTATCCCTTGCTTTTCCTTCCCCATGGTAATCTAAACACCTGGAAAAGATGAAGACGTACATCATATATGAAAGTCAGGTCATGCATCTTTCAACCATCCTTTTGTCCTGGGATCAGCCACCGACTGGTGCTGTGAGTAGTTGGTCGCACGGTGCTAGAGCAGAGAAAAAAGACCCCACGCTGCTGGGATTCGAGACAAATTTGTTATAGTCACACTTCAACCCAAGTTTGTTTCACACGTGTCTAAATGATCCATGAATTATTCATTAAGCAAACGTTTATTAAAAGCCTACAGTGTGCAAGACAAAGTCATTGAGCCTTAGGGATGTGATAAGAATTAATTCAACAGGTTCCTTGGCCTGAAGACTATCACCGTGAGAAACAAGACACACATGCAGATGTGTGTGAAGAGAGCAGTTATACTCCTTCAGCTCGTGACAAACGCTGTCCGCGTGCTTTGTTACTCCTGGTTAAGTTCAGGTGCTCATCCGTTCATGTAATCTACACACGTACGGCTTCTGCTGAGTGTCAGGTGCCTGTCGGGCACTGGGCTGTTGAGATGAGGAAGGCAGACGTAGCACAGATGGAGAGAACCGCAATACAAAGACCATCACGGACCAGATTCACCCTCTACGTGAAACAGAAACACACAGAAAGCAGATCAAATATGTAAAACAACCATTTTCCAAACACTGAAAGGAGGCAGTGAAGGACAGTGATCCCTGCAGGATGGGAAGGAAACAGGTGAGCCCTCTGGTAGCCCAATACACTGCCTTGAGTTTTCAGGCTGCAGAACAAGGAGGAGGTGTCTCCTCCACCCAGGCAGAGCCCAGCAGACTCCCTGGATGGGGAAGCTGGAGTCTGGGGAGACCAGTGAAACCACACGTGGCAGGGCAGAGGCCCAGAGAGAAGGGAACCCAGCGATCCACAGAGGCTCCCCTTCCCGATTGCTGGATGTGTGTAAGGAAACTGCTCAAGACCGAGCAAAGAATCACCTTAACGATGAAAGAAAACAATGCCTGGCCCTCACACTGGTCTTCCCACGTGACTAACTGGAACTCTCAGTGGACAGCGGGTGGCATATCAGTACCTGCCTGAGTATTGCGGAACAAGTAACCTTAATGTCAGTGAGGTTCTGGCTCCACCCAACAAACCTCAAAAGTAAGATCCAAGAGGCTCAAGATACTCGGTTGCATCCCAAAACAAAGCTCAAGAATATTCGCAGAAATACAAAAACACCCAGCACCCAATAAGATGAAATTCTCAATATCTGCCATCCAATTAAAGATCACAAAGCAAAGAAACAGAAAACTACATCCTGTCATGAGGAGAAAATCAATCAATCAAAACAGACCCAGAACTGATGCAGATGTTAGCATTAACAAACGAAATAAAATTACCATAACTGGATCCCATATGTTTTAAAAGTAAAGATGTGGAAGACATAAAAAAAAAGACAAGTTAAAGTTTTAAAGATGAAAACTGCAATGTCTGAAATGAAAAGCACACCTAATGGATTAATGGCAGGTTACATGTTGCGGAAGAAAATAGCAGTGAACTTGAAGTCACAGTAATAGAAGCTCCCCGAAATGAAACACAGAGGGGAAAAAAGTTATCTTTTTCTTTTTGAGAACAAGCTGGCTCGAGTTTCTTCTATTTAACTTTTATTCTAGGTTCAGGGTCCATGCGCAGGTTTGTTATATAGGTAAACTGTGTATCACAGGGGGTTGGTGTACAGATTAGTTCATCACCTGGGCAATAAGCATGGTACCCACTAGGGAATTTTATGATCCTCTCTCTCCTCTCAGCCTCCACCCTCCAGCAGGCCCTGGCGTCTCTTGTTCTCCTCTCTGTGTTCATGGATCCTTGTTGTTTCGCTGCCACTTGTACGTGAGAACATGGCATTTGGTTTTCTGTTTCTGCATGAATCTGCATAGGGTAATGGCCTCCAGCTCCATCAATCCTGCTGCAAAGGGCATTATTTCATTCTTTTTCATGGCTGCATAGTATTCCCTGGTGTATATGCGTTCTTTATCTCCACTGTTAGACATTTAGGTTGATTTCATGTCTTTGCTATTGTGAATAGTGCTACAAAAAAGATACACGTGCATGTGTCTTATGGTATTTTTTTAAGTGAAAAGTGTATCAGTGAGATATGCAACAACTTCAGGTGGCCTAATATATGTGTAACTGAAGTCCCAGAAGCAGAGAAGAGAAAGTGGGATAGAAAATATATTTGAAGAAGTAATGATCAAATATTTTTCCTACTTTGTTGAAAACTATAAACTCATAGACCCAAGAAGCTCAATGAGCATTAATCATGAGGAAACTACATGAAGAAAACCATGCTAAAGGCATGTCATAATGAAATGGCTCAAGGCCAGTGAAGGACAGGACAATCTTAAAAGTGACCAGAGAAAAGTGGCACTTTGCACCCAGGGGAAGAATGGTAGGATGAGAGCAGATTTCTCATCAGAAACAATACGGGCAAGAAGATGGTGGAGTAACCCACTTAAATTACAAAAACAAAAATGCCATGAACCTAAAACTCTCTGCCTGTCTCCATTATCTTCCAAAAAAAAAGGTAAAAGAAAGTCTTTCCTTTTTCAGAAGAACTCAAGCTGAAAGCGTTTTTCACCAACAGACACACAACAAGAAATGTTCAAGAAAGTACCATCGGAAGAAAAGTGACACTAAACGGAAATTCAGATCTGCACAGAGGAATGAAGAGTACCAGAAACAGTAACCACGTGAGTAAATATATTCAGTTTTCTTATTATACAGAAGCTCTCTAAAATAAAATTGACCATTTAAACAAAAGTAACAGCAGAGCGTGAGGTTCATAATGTATGTATAAGTAAAATGAATGACAAGCATCAAGGCTGGGAGAGAAGAGGTGAAAGTATACTATTGTAAGATTTTTATACTATACCTAATGTGGTATATACTTCAAGGCAGACCGTCATAACTCAGGGATGCATCCTATAAACCCGAAGGCGATCGCTGAAATAACAAAAGAAAGAATCATAGTTAGTTATATGAGTGGACAAAATGGAATCATGAAAACTATTCAGTTAATCTAAAAGAGGGCTAAAAGGGGAACACAAAACAGATGGCCAGATGGCTGACAGAGTTCACCTGAGCCATATCAATCATCATAGGAAATCTACACTGTCTGCATGCCTCAATTAAAAGGCAGATGTCAGCTTTGCTGAAAGGCAAGTCTATGATGCTTACAAGAAACCCACCTAATAGAGAAAGACAAAAAATATAATAAATGTAGAAGGATGGAAAAAGATACCCCATGCTAAGACTAATCAGCCATAAATCTGGAGTGGTGACTCCTCGGACAAAGTGGACTTCGAAGCAAAGAGTATCAGCAGGGATAAAGAAATGAATGATCGTTTCATAATGATAAAGGGATCCATTCATCAAGAGGACACAATGATCGTCGATGTTTATGCCTCTTATCATGGGGCTCGAATACGTGCAACGAAATCCGAGGGAACCACGAGAAGAACCAGACGCATCTATAATTGTCAACAGAACTTCCAGTACCCCGCGTCAATAATTGATAGAGTATATAGACAGAAAATCAATAATGATATGGGAGAGTTGAACAGTGCCTTCTGCCGTGTCTGTCCACCCAGATCATGGAAGCAGCTCCTCCTGGCTTGGCCCACAGCCACCCAGACCTGTCGCTGGGACCACCCGCGTCTGCTTTCCATCATCCCTCAGCACACCAGGTGTATTTCCACTTCTTTCTTCTTGTACAAGACATTTCTGCCTGCAGTGGCCTCCTGACAAGTCGCCAGATTTCCAGGAATTCAGAGACCCAGTTTGTCCTCCCAACCCTTAGTGGGCAATTAGTCTTCCTTTTCTGATATGCAGCCAAGGTTCGGGAGCTGGCTCAAGCCACACAGCGGCATGGCTGGGGCTGGGTCTAGGTTCAGGGGCCTCTGCCTCTGTCTTCTGCCCCAAGCCCTGGTGTCCCTGCTGTCCCTGGGTGCAGCCGTTGAGTTCCTTGGGAAAGGGTGGGACCGATACTCAGCCCCACAACCCTGACACCCGCCAGCGTACCCTCCTTGGGGCAGGGCGTTATCTCCCCACCTGCCTGACCACTGTGGCAGGTGCCTGCCTCATCAGTGTTTGCAAATGAGCGAGGCTTTGGCTCCGAGCTGGTCTTAGACTCAATGTAAAATTAGAATTCAGTTCTCTTCAGGGTCCTGTGCCAGAACCGTGACTGTGCTGAGCCTGCATCCCCTGGTGGCCTAGTGGGGTGCCCTGAAAAGCCTGCCCCCGGTGCGTTGCCTAGCTTCCCAACTGGATGGGGGGACCTGGACGGAACAGGTGTTTCCTCTGCTCTCTGCTGTGAGGCATAAGCACGTGGAGCCAGGGTGGCGGGCACACATGTTTAGACCCGTCTGAGGCATGTGAGTGCAGAAAGTGAGATGGTCCCAGGCACAGCCATGAGAGTGGAGGATTGCCAGCCCCGCCATGCCCTGTCTTCTGAGGAGCCCCCTCCTGTGGGTTTGTGCCTATCCACAGCTCCCTCCCATCTCATGGAATCTTCCGGAGCTCCTCGTTCTGCTCCACTTAGCAAAACCACTCATCAGTTCTCAAACAGAGCTGCCCAACATGGTCCCTGCACGGTGGAGGACTCAGTCTTCCTCCCTGGGCAGCCTCATGGTGAGGCTGGGGCTACGGCCTCAATGTCCCCCAAAGGCCGGCCATGTGGGCCCAGGGAAGGTGGAAGACTCGGGCTCATTTGTCCTGGCGGGAAATCACACTGGCCGGAAACACCAGGTGTGTCCTTCATCAGCCATGCCCGGCGGGCGATTTCCCCCATCCCACCTGCTCTCTTCTGCACAAACTAGCGGGTGAGACAGACCATTTCCTAAAAGAAAGCAATCTGCTGACACATGACAGCAAAAAGGGAAAACACTCCCACTGCCTGAAAGAAAAGGGCAGATGGATTATGTCCCTGGAATGTTCCATACTACCTAAAGGAAGGTTCAGGCTTCAACTGGCCCTGGCCACACTTCAGCCAGGAGTGGCTGACCAGGCTCTCGAGTTGGGCAGACCCATTGGCCTGGCAAGGGGAGACTGGGCCCCGAGGACCTGGCCTCAGAGGGACAGTGGGGGTCTGCCGCAGAGATTGCGGGATGACCATGCCCCAAGACCGCCTTGGAGCTGGTGAGCAAGGAGGCAGGCTTCACGTCCAGGGCCTCCGGGCCTCTGGGTATTCAGGGGTCCACTATCGAGCCTGCCCCTGACTTAGTTCTGGGAGTCCAGAGACACAGGGACAGAACCCAGGCCTGCTGACCACAGGAACCATGAGCCGAATGGGAGAACAGACTCGGAGAATCTTTCCATAGCTTGCCGTGAGCTTCAAGGTGCTTCCATGCTGAATAACTTCCCTGACATTCTTCCTTTTTCTAAGTTGGGATTTTTCCTCTTAGCCCCCGAACCTACCCAGGTTTATAGGAATTGGGAGTGAAGTTGGAAACGGACTCCAGCCTCCAGGTAGGGGGAAGCAGGCTGCAGGTGTTGGCTCTCTGGGCGGCTGCAGAGAGCTGTGCACCCCAGATAAACGCTGGTTTGTATTCAGAGAGGGGTTTCTTCAGGACCTTTAGGACCTTTAGCAGTGGCTTTAGTCAGCCGGGAAGTTCCCCTTCCCCACTCACTCAGGCTCCCCTCCCACTGTCTGTCCCCGTGGCACCCGGGCTCCCCTCCTGCTCTCTCTCTGGCTGCTCCCTTCCTCGTGAGCAGCTGCCTTCCTCAGGGTAACTCCGGGTCACCCAGCTCCGGCCACTCTCTGCGCCGCTCTGTTGTTCCAGCATTTCTACTCGCACAGCCTCTCGCTCTCGACGCACCCGTGACCGCACTGCTCCAGGTCCACATGCCATCCAGCTGCTCAGAACGGGACCTGGGAAAGTAGCCGAGTTCTGCTTCCTTCTCATGCCCTCCTCCAGTCGGGACCCAATCCTGTCCATTTCCCTCCAAATATCTCGAGCCCCACTGCTTCTCTCCATGCCCGGCACCCTCGCTCCCATCCAGGTCATCCGATCTGGCCTCTGGGGAGCCAGTCACCTGCTGCTGATCCTCCCACTGCATAGCTTGCCCACACCCACTGTAGCTGGGGTGACCCCCCAAACCGAACTGGGACCGTGCCACTCCTGTGTTCAAGACCCTCTGATGGTCCCACCACGGTGTCCCACCATGCTGTGAGTATAGCCGCAATCTTTTCCTCCAACCGGAGTTTGTAAGACCCAGCTCTTCCTCACCCATCTTCTCCCTCTGGACCCCAGCCCTGACTCAGCGCCGGGCTCTCCCTGGGCCATGCTGCCGCCTCCCACACTGGGAGTCTCCGCTGTGAGTCACTCTGCAGATGCCCTCACAACCGCTTGTCTCAGGAAGATCTCCCACCCCAATGGTCCGGGTCCCAAGGCCTCCGTGCCTCACAATATATATCTTTTGGTTCCTTACTAACCTGCCTATGGCTCTTCTCACAAGGCGTGAACTCCACAGGGCCAGGGCTGTCCTGCCTGCCCTCAGCACTAATGAAGACTTACTGGTCAAAAGGAATGAATTCCTGAAACACTCTGGAGATGTCCAGCACCCTGCAATTTGGCTCACGTTTGTTCAAATCTCTTCCCATATTTTTCTACCCGTTGGAATTCTTCTCACAGATTGCCTCCTCCAGGAAGTCTTCCAGAATGTGCCCTGGTCCTCTTTTGCTCTCTCAGGTCACTTTCCCTGCTCTTCTGTTGAGCCCCAGAACAGGAACTCCTGGCTTTCCAGCTCCTGTTGGAGATGCAGTGCCTTGGGATAGGGAATGCAGTGTCTGCTTCCCAGACCCTAATGGCCATAGGGTACGATGGCAGAAGTCCCCACAGGCCTCTTGCGGGCTGTGGCTGATCTGGTTGTTGAGTGGTCACACCGTCTTGAGGAAACAGGGCGGACACTTGCTTTCTTGAGAGCCAGTGGAGTGTGTGCAGTCCACACCGTGTGGACACACATGCCAAGGGGCCCAGGCAGGAAGGATCCCTGGCACAGGCAGGGCCTCTTGAAGGCAAGTGACACAGTGTGGCTGTGCCCCCATCAAATCTCAATTGTATCTCCCAGAATTCCCACATGTTGTGGGAGGGACCCAGGGGAGGTAACTGAATCATGGGGGCCGGTCTTTCCTGTGCTATTCTCGAGATAGTGACTAAGTCTCATGACATCTGATGGGTTTCTCAGGGGCTTCTGTTTTTGTTTCTTCCTCATTTTCTCTTGCCGCCACTGTGGAAGAGGTGCCTTTTGTCTCCCGCCGTGATGCTGAGGCCTCCCCAGCCATGTGGAGCTGTCAGTCCAGTGAAACCTGTTCTTCCTCCCAGTCTCAGGCTTGTCTTTATCAGCAGTGTGAAAACGAACTAACACAGCAGGGAAGCCCTGCAACATCTGGCCAGGCCATCATGCCCGGGACAGAGTTTGGAGGGTGGATGGCTGTTCTGAGCATTCGCGTGTGAAGCTTTTAACCCAAGGGCTTTGCAGATGGCTGCGTGATTGGCTGTGATTTCTTCTGAAAACATTTGTGATCTTTTGAAGTATTCATAATTGTAGAGGGGGCTGGGGCAGGGACTCCCCTTTGGCAGTGGTGAGCAGTTTCCGAGGCTGAAGTTAGAATTTGGCAACATAGCCTTGGTGAGTGGAGCTGAAGGTCAGAGGTGAAGTTCCTCTTACTCTGTGATGAACGTTAATGAAGTGATGGGCCTGTGTTACTGGAGGAAATAGTGGGCTTGGGGGCAGGACCTCGGCCAGCAGAGATTGAGTGACAGGTACTGTGTGCACGCAGGTGACAGCAGCACGCGTCTTCCTCCCTGGAATGAGGTGCGGGGTCATTCATCACATTGGCTTTCTCGGGAAATAGTAGGCAGCTTATGGAAATCATAACGCAAATGAGTCTATTTTTAAAAGCATGTGAAAATATTCTACTTGTTAGCCTTTCTATAAAGGATTAAGAGCTCGGAGGAGAACTTGAGGCAAAACATCACTAAACAGCCTGGTTTCCTCAGAGGGAATGTGGTGCTGGTGCCGGGTCGATGGCAGAGGAGGAAGGACAGGAACACCTGAGTGCCCTCATGGCTGCGCTGGCCTGCTGCCTGCCGCCCGTGTCCCCACCCACTCCACAAAGACAGCCAGGTTGCTCCCTCAGGAAGCGGGCAGTGCACTGGGCAGTGAGGGTGAAGGAAGGGCGTGGATACAGGTTTCCATGGCAGGAGGACAGGAAAGATGGAAAAGCTCCAGCAACTTGTTCCTGGGCCAGAAACGCCACCTGTCATGTGTTGAACTGTGTCCTCCACCAAGTTCATATGTCGAAGTCCTAACCTCAGTATCTCAGGATGTGGCCTTATGTGCAGTCAGAAGCTTTGCAGATGTCAGTGGTTGAGATGAGGTCACACTGGAGGACGGTGGGCCCTGGCCCCATGTACCTTGTGTCCATATGGGAAGGTGGCTCGGTGGAGAGACACACAGGTGGGAATCACAGGATGACGAAGGAGCCAAAGACCCAGTGAGCCCCAGAAGCTGGGGACGCCTGAACAGATTCGTCCTCATGGCCTCAGAAGGACTTGCCCTGCAGATACCTTGATCTTGGACTTGCAGCCTCCAGAACTGCAAGACTGTGTTTCTGTGTGGGCCACTCAGGCTGTGGCCATTTTCTTATAGCAGCCACAGGACTGACCCGCCACCTGCAGTGAGTGGTCTCTGTGTCCAAGACAGAGCTGCTGTCCCGGGTCTCCTGTGCTGGCGGGAGGATGGGACCGAGCATGGGCTGCCCAGGGTGAGAGAAACGCCGGGAGAAGCGGCAGACGTGGCGGGCCCATCTGGCTGGGGTCCCTCCCAGCCCCAGGAGACAGGAGGAGCAGTGTGGTCCCGGAGGGGCGAGCCCCTGGAGGGGAGATTCATCCCCTGTGCTGATAGGGTCGGCGGCGTCACCTTCTGCCCCTGCTTTCTGGATCTCTAGTCTTCCCTGGGTGTTCTGTGGCCCATGGACCAGCTGGAGACGGGGTCGCTCTGACACACAGCCCCGCCCCACGGATCTGCCTCGCATTCAGGTGGGGGGCCCTCCCTTCGACGGAGAGGTCTTGGCCCTCCATTGCCTGTGGGGACCTTGTGAGAGGCGCCTCTTTCAGGGGAGGTGTGTGGCTCCCACATCAGCTTTCTCATCGAGGCTGAGGCTGGGCCAGCCACCCAAACTCCCACAGGGAGCATCTCATCCCTCAAGCCCTCTGTGGCCTAACTTTCCTGTCCCCAGATCCTCCTCTCATTTCCACCTTCTCATCAAGTCCCCAGGTCCTGTCCTTCTAGCCAGGTCTTTGCCTGCACCCACAAATCCATCTTTCACCCCAGCCCAGAACACCCCCACACCAGAGGCTCACCGTCCTAAGAGCACCCCGCGCCCTGTCCTTCCCTCCCCGAGTCCTTCTCACCTGTTGCTAACCCTGCCTAAGGGCGTCTGAGCGCTTCTGCTGAAGAGCGTCGGCTTTAGGCAGCCGCAGGGCCCGGCTGTCTTGCGTCAACCCAGCTTGCTGCTCACTGAATGCTTCACAGGAGGGGGCATTTCTGGATGTGGAATTCATCCCGAGACAGGATCCGCTGTTTTCCCCAGTACCTGCTCCCCCAGTCCCCTGGGAGCTGTGCTGAGGGGAGGGAGGAAGGGTTCTCAGTCTGAGAAGATGTCTTCCCTCTCACTCTGTTTATTTTGTGATTTAAAAATAGTTTGTCTGTTGAGAGCCCGTTTGTGGCTATGACCCTTCTGCTATTTAAACAGAGCGAGCCCCTGCCTCATCTCCCCACACCCCGTTTTCCAGGCAGAACATTCCACACGCTGCAACCTCCCATGGGAGGCTTTCGCACCCACCCACCTCCGACACCCTGGCGGGCCACGCCCCTTTCACAGTGAGGACCTGGAACTCAGCACAGGCTCCGTGTGAGGTCAGGGGAGCCATGGACGCGAAGCACACTGAGCCGTCGCCCTCCTTCCCTTCCAGACCTCACACCTCTGCTGGGGATGGGAGCTTTTTCTTGCAGCACCTTCTCATTATGGATTTAGATGGAGCCTGAATCCGCTGCGACCCTGAGTGTTCTCTCCCTGAGATGGGTGTTGCTCCTGAGCCATGCTTCCACAGCCCTGGACACTTGCTGCTTTTTTTTTTTTTTTTAAACACAAAGTACAGCATTTCATAGAGAAAAGTTGTAGGGCCTCAGCTTTACAATGACAAAAAAACTTAACATAACAAAACAGTACAATGGTTACCGCAGAACAGAACTGACCTTAATTACAGGGAATCCTTCCCTTAAGGCTGGATGCTATTCCGAGGTGCGGATGAGCCACGCTCTGCCTATCCAGCCCTTGGTCAGCAGACTCTTGGGCTGCCTCCCCCTTTGGTGATTACAAAGAATGCTGCTGTCAACAGGGACGTACAAATACCTCTGAGTCCCTGTGTTCCACTCCTTTGGGTATATCCCAAGAAGTGGGATTGCTGGACCACCTGGTAATTCTGCATTTAATTTTTTGAGGGGCCACCAGTGTTTCCCCATAGCAGCCACACCATTTCATCACCTTAATGCTGGATTTATGCCTCAATCACACCGTCAGTCCGCCAGAGTATTGTAACTAAGCAATTCATACAAACATCTTTAAAATGTGAGGTCTTTATGTCACCCATTTTGGTTTAATTGCTAACAAGTTAATTTTTATAAATATTAATACTCGGCAGAAAGAAATTATTTATAAACATGGAGTGTGTGTTGACTTATTCTTTATTTTTCCTAACCAATTTTATTCTAATATTTTAGTAAGCTATGTTTCCAATTTTCTTTAGCCCCAAACTAATTTTATAGCATGTTTTATATGTGAAGGTTTGTTTGCTGTAAAAATGTGATTTATCTTGATCACAATAAACATATCCTAATTACTGTGCTATTACTACTTTTTAAACTTGATTTTATGTATGATTTTGAGACGCTTGTTTCTCGGGACTTTCTTCAAGTTATTATCTGTAATCCCAAGCGTTCTTGGGAGCAAACGATTTAATGCCAAATCCATAGAAATTAAAATAGGAGAGATTTCTGCTTTAGCCAAGGCGAAATAAGAGGGACTTTATTTATTATCTTGCGTGAAATAAAATATCAGACAAAATATGTGAAAATGGCTTTCAAAACATTCAACATCAGGCAACAAAGGATAGGGGCCCCTGAGGGACGGGAAATCAATGAATCAAGCTGCATACTTGCCTTAGGTTATGGCCTGGAGAGAATTTACAGGCCGTACTGCAGGGAAGGGCGTCCAGGAGGAGCCCGTGGTCTCTCTGAATTGAGGAGATAGAGCTGAGAGCCTGGGAAGGCCAAGGTGCTAGTCTGTGTGGGTCAAGTTCTGTGGAAGAGAGAGCTTCAGAAGAGAGAGAGTGCCCATGCCCTGGGGATCTGAAGTGGGTCCCCCTTAAACCTCATTTATGCCTAGTGTTCCATTAGTGGAATGCTGACCGTGTAAGAGTTATTTCTATCCTACTGCTCAAGGTCATGATTGCAAAAATTCAAAAAACTGCAGCCTCAGGCCTAAAGGGGTTAAGTCTTTCACTAATCAGGATATGCACGAGAGGGCAGCTTTAGAGAAACTATTATCTGAAAAGCTAAGAGAACAACAACAAACATATGTGGTACTCACACAGAGCCAGAAATAGTTTCTGTTACGAGCAGCCAGAGCGGGGGAAAGGAAAATAAAAGTTCACGGGGAGTCAGGGAGAGTCCTCAGTGGGAGTTTGTCTCCAAAGTAGGGAAAATTAGCCTCCAGCTAAACATTGATCTGGTCCTGCCTAACAAAGCTCAAACATCAGACCCAAATGGAGTGACCTGCTGCCAGATAACTTACCTGAATCTCAGAAAAAAAAATAACATTTACGGAAATACACAAGGTAAAATGCGCCACGTGTGGCATCCCATCAAAGACGACCAAGCAGGTAAAGAAGCAGGAAAACATGACCCATGATAAGGAGAAAAGTCAACCAATCAAAGCCAGCTTAGAAATAACACAGATCGCCGGGTGCAGTGGCTCACGCCTGTGATCCCAGCACTTTGGGAGGCCAAAGCAGGTGGATCACTTGAGCTCAGGAGTTCGAGACCAGCCTGGCCAAATGGTAAAACTCCATCTCTAATAGAAGTACAAAAAGTAGCCCGGTGTGTTGGTGTGTGCCTATAATCCCAGCAACTTGGGAGGCTGAGGCAGGATAAATGCTCGAATCTGGGAGGTGGATGTTATAGTGAGCCAAGATTATACCATTGCGCTCCAGCTTGAGCGACAGAATGAGACTCTGTCTCAATTTAAAAAAAAGAAAGAAAGAAAAGAAGAAATAGCACAGGTTATACGATGATCAGACAAGGACCTTAGAGGCTATTAGAGCTGTGCTGCATATACTCAGGAAACTAAAGGAAAGATTGAATATGCTAAGCAGAGACATGGGGGATATAGAAAGCATAAAAACTGAACTTCTCAATGTCAAAACCACAATTTCTGAGATGAAAAGTACACCGGATGGGACAAAGAGCAGATTAGCCGTTGCAGAAAGGAAGATTCCTGAAACCTGAAGACACAGCCAGAGAAATGATCCAGCATGAGACACAGAAAGACAAGAGACCCAAACACAAACAGGGCATCACCGGGGTATGGAGAACCCTCCCGCAGCCTAATAAACATGTAACTAGAGACCTTCAGAAGACAGGACTGAGAAAGGTGGATAGAAGAAAAGGTGAGAAGAAATCACGACCAAAATTTTTCCAAATTTGATGAAAACTTCAAACCTATAGATGTAAGAAAGTCAATGAATTGCAAGCATAAGAAGCATAAAGAAAACTAAAAATTGCTTAAAACCAGTGAAAAGAGGAAATCTCCAACTCAGCCAGAGACAGAAGACACAGAACATGCAGAGGGGGAAACAAAAGAATGCTGGTAGACTTCTCAACAGGAAAAAGGCAAGCCAGAAGCACTCAGAGTGGAGCAGGCAGTGTGCACCTACGTAATAGACAAGAACTCACCGAAACAGAGGAGCAGGCAGTGTGTACCTGTGTAATAGACAAGAACTCACTGAAACAGAGGAGCAGGCAGTGTGTACCTGTGTCATAGACAAGAACTCACTGAAACAGAGGAGCAGGCAGTGTGTACCTGTGTCATAGACAAGAACTCACTGAAACAGAGGAGCAGGCAG
>PVKV010007334.1:7476-50066 GCA_004027835.1 Alouatta palliata
TTTTTTTTGAGACAGAGTTTCGCTCTTGTTACCCAGGCTGGAGTGCAATGGCGCGATCTCGGCTCACTGCAACCTCCGCCTCCTGGGTTCAAGCAATTCTCCTGCCTCAGCCTCCCGAGTAGCTGGGACTACAGGCACGTGCCACCATGCCCAGCTAATTTTTGTATTTTTAGTAGAGACGGGGTTTCACCATATTGACCAGGATGCTCTCGATCTCTTGACCTCGTGATCCACCCGCCTCGGCCTCCCAAAGTGCTGGGATTACAGGCGTGAGCCACCGCGCCTGGCCTTTTTTTAAAATTATCTTTTAACAGTTTTCTCCAAATAAATAAGAAGTCACCCTGAAGTTGTCCGGCAGTGGAAATGACTGCCCTGTGAAGTTGTGAACTTCCTGTTACTGGAAGCCCAAAACAGAAAACTATATTTTGGGGCTTTAGTAAAAAGTCACACGCCAGAATCACGACCACTCATCAGCTTCCCGCTTTATCAGGAAACCTGAGCTCTGGGACAGACAGTAGACTAAACAGCGGCGGCCAGTGCTCGCTGCCCATTAGTCATCTAATGCCTGGGCTCTACTTCCAGAAATGCTGATTTATTCGGTCTCGGGCGGGCCATGGGCATAGGGCCACGCTGAGTCATACTGGAGCCCGAGGCAAAGGAAAAACTCAGCAATCTGGTCCTGTTTTCATTAAAAATTTTGATGTTTTGTTCACAATAAATTTTTTGCAGTAATTTTGATTGTCAAAAGATTGCTCTAAAATATTACTTATCTTTATTAATGAGGGTTTTGTGTGCCTGTGTGTTTCCTTAAACTTTGTGCTCAGGCAGAGTGCCTCATTTGCTTTACCCTAATCACAGCCCTGCATAGGCATCTGCATTCTTTTTTTTTTGAGACGGAGTCTCACTCTGTTGCCCAGGCTGGAGTGCAGTGGCGTGATCTTGGCTCACTGCAACTCTGTCTCCTGGGTTCAAGCCATTCTCCTGTCTCAGCTTCCAGGATAGCTGGGACTACAGGCATCCACCACCATGCCTGGCTAATTTTTGTATTTTTAGTAGAGACAGGGTTTCACTATATTGGTCAGGCTGGTCTCGAACTCCTGACCTCAGGTGATCCACCCACCTTAGCCTCCCAAAGTGCTGGGATTACTGGTGTGAGCCACCCCACCCGGCTGGCATCTGCATTCTTTAAAGCTCCTCACTGAGGTCATTCTCATGGGCAGCCAGAGTTGAAAACCACCGCCTAGTACATCTCTTGCATCCCTGACTGTGCTGTCTAATATGGTAGCCAATGGTCACACAGGGCAACTGAGAACTTGACATGCCAGTAGTATGACAAATTGAGACACGTCATGGCTTTCAAAGACTTAGTACAAAAAAAAAGTAGGAATATCTCAATAATTTTCATATGGATTACATGTTGAAATGATATTTTGAATATACTGGATTAAATATATTTTTAAAATTAACCTTATCTACTTCTTTTACTTTTAAAAAATATCACCCCAAGAAAATTTTGAATGATCTCTGTGGCTTACATTAGGAGTTTTCATTGTATTTCTATTGGACAGTGCTATTCCAGGGACCTATTGTTAACACAAATATAACAACTCCTTTCCAATAAGTGGTTCCCATTTTATAATTTTATATCTCCCTTTTAAAAAATAGTTCCATATTGGCTGGGCACAGTGGCTCATGCCTGTAATCCCAGCACTTTGGAAGGCCGAGGCAGATGGATCACCTAAGGTCGGGAGTTCTAGACCAGCCTGGCCAACGTGGTGAAACTTGGTCTCCACTAAAAATACAAAAATTAGCTGGATGCGATGGCGCGTGCCTGCAGTCCCAGCTACTCGGGAGGCTGAGGCAGGAGATCACTTGAACCCCAGATACGGAGGCTGCAATGAGCTGAGACTGCACCACTGCATTCCAGCCTGAGTGACAGAGCGAGACTTCATTTCAAAAAATAAAAATAAAAAAAAGTTCCACATTGAGAAGGAGCATCAGCAGTGATCTGGCATCAAATCCCTATCTGCAGATCAAGTTCAGAGAGGTTTCATTTCCAAAAATATGTGGGATATTTACTGGATTTTTTTTCCTGCTGGGAGTAGAATGCTTGGTGGCAGAGACATTTCTTTCAATACTTTAAAATTATGATCCCATTGTCTTCTAGCTTTCACAGATTATGTTGAAAAGTGGTCAGATGAGGTGGCTCACGCCTGTAATCCCAACACTTTGGGAGGCTGAAGCAGGTGGATCATGAGGTCAGGAGTTCGAGACCAGCCTGGCCAACACAGCAAAACTCTGTCTCTACTAAACACACAAAAAAATTAGCCAGGCATGGTGGCATGCACCTGTAATCCCAGCTACACGGGAGTCTGAGGCAGGAGAATCGCTTGAACCCGGGAGGAGGAGGTTGCAGTGAGCTGAGATCATGCCACTGCACTCCAGCCCGGGTGACAGGGCAAGACTACATCTCAAAAAAGAAAAGAAAAAGAAAGAAAACTTAGCTATCAGTCTTATTGCTCATTTGAAGGCAAGGTAATTATCTTTTCTAGCTACTTTTAAAATTTTCTGCTTCTAGGCCAGGTGTGGTGGCTCACACCTGTAATCCCAGCACTTTGGGAGGCTGAGGCAGGGAGATCAGGAGGTCAAAAGATCAAGACCATCCTGTCCAACATGGTGAAACCCTGTCTTTCATAAAAATAAAGAAATTAGCTGGGCGGGTGGGGCGCACCTGTAGTTCCAGCTACTTGGGAGGCTGAGGCAGGAGAATCCCTTGAACTCAGGAGGAGGAGGTTGCAGTGAGCTGAGATCATGCCACTGCATTCCAGCCTGGCAACGGAGTGAGACTCCGTCTCAAAAAAAAAAGATCCAGCCCGGGCGACAGTGTGAGACTCCATCTCAAAAACACAAATAAATAAAATAAAAAAATAAATTTGTTTCACTTTAATTTTCAGTAGTATAATCATGATGTTCCCAGGTGTGATCTTCCTTTTATTCATCTGGCCTGAGGTTTTTAGTGCTTTTTGAATGAGGTCTGATACGAGTTTTGAGGTTTTTCACTAGTTGTAGGAAACTCCCAGCCAGGATTTATTTAAAATCACTCCCTCTTCTTGTGGGACATTAATTTTAGGAAAGTTAGATCGTTTCCTCCATGTTCCATATATCTCTTAAGCCTTTTTTCTACGTTTTCATCATTTTCTCCCTCTGTGTATAAGTCGGAATTTTTTCTACTGGCTTGTTTTCTAGTTCACTAGTCACTTGTTCTGATAACTTATTAAATTAATATATTAAACTATTAATTTTGTCACACCAATTTTTGGTTCCAGAATTTCTGTTTGGGTTAAAAATCTGATTCTAGGTCTTCGGTGACACAAACATATTATCTTTTCTTGAACATATTAGTCCTAGCTATTTTAAAGTCCCTGTCTCATAACTCCAATAAATGAATCACCTGTGGATCTTTTTCTATTTTTCCCCTTTGTTCTTAATGATTTGGTCCTTCTTCTACTATACCTTATGATTTTTTTATTGGATGATGGTCATTAAAGATGAAAAACTGTAGCAACTCCTTCAAAGAGAGTTAAATTTTGTTTTTGGCAGACAAGTAGAGGGCTGGCAGTGCGTCTTCACGTATTAAGGGTTGATTTTATTGTATTTTTTTATTTAAAAGTTTTTTTTTTTGAGACTGGGCTGCAGTCTGTCACTCAGGATGGGAGGCAGTGGCTTGATCACAGTTCACGGTAGCCTCAACTTCCCAGGCTCAAGAGATTTCCCCACTTCAGCCTTTCAAGTAGCCAGGACTACAGGTGTGTGCCACCACGCCCTGCTAATTTTTATATTTTTGTGTAGACAGGGTTTTGCCATGTTGCCCAGGCTGGTCTCAAACTCCTGGGCTCAAACAATCTACCTACATCAGCCTCCCAATCCCATGCCTGGGATTACAGGCAGAAGCCACCATTCCTGGACTAAGGGTTGATTTTAGCTGTTGTTTGACCTGGTCTATTTAAAGGTTTTCCCTTACGCTTTGTGTTTAGTCATTTCTCCTAGGGAAGGGTCCTTACTCCTGGAGTTTGGTCCTTTTGAAGTCTCCACTGGAAGCTTCAGGTGTTTATTAGGACTCTTCCTCTTTTTTTTTTTTTTTGAGGCGAGTCTCGCTCTATCACCAGGCTGGAGTGCAGTGGTATGATCTTGGCTCACTGCAACCTCCACCTCCCGAGTTCAAGCAATTCTCCTGTCTCAGTGTCCCAAGTCGCTGGGAGTACAGGCACAGGCCACCATGTCCAGCTAGTTTTTGTATTTTTAGTAGAGACAGGGTTTTCCTATATTGGCCAGGCTGGTCTCAAACTCCTGGCCTCAAGTGATCCACCCGCCTCAGCGTCCCAAAGTTCTGGGATTACAGGTGTGAGCCACCGTGCCTGGCCCTTCTGTTCTTTTTTTTTTTTTTGAGACGGAGTTTCGCTCTTGTTACCCAGGCTGGAGTGCAATGGCGCGATCTTGGCTCACCGCAACCTCCGCCTCCTGGGTTCAAGCAATTCTCCTGCCTCAGCCTCCCGAGTAGCTGGGACTACAGGCACGTGCCACCATGCCCAGCTAATTTTTGTATTTTTAGTAGAGTCGGGGTTTCACCATGTTGACCAGGATGGTCTTGATCTCTTGACCTCGTGATCCACCCGCCTCGGCCTCCCAAAGAGCTGGGATTACAGGCGTGAGCCACCGCGCCCGGCCCCTCTTCTGTTCTTTTAAGGACTGTTTTAGTTGTCCTTCAATGCCTTCAAGCAGTTGTTTTACATATACCTCTCTATCCAGCCTTTATAATCATTTTTAGTGAGAGAGTTAGTTGGTTACAAGCTACCTTGTCACGGTCAGAATGTCTAGGTTTGGCAGGACATTTATAATTTTCTAAGAAAGGTGACCAGGAGTATTCTTAGCCTTTATCCAGAGGGAATAACAGAAATGAAAAGCTTACACGAAGCTGTTTTTCCTTATCCCATAAAGTAATTCCATATTTTATTTATTTTTTGAGACAGAGTCTCACTCTGTTGCCAGGCTGGAGTGCAGTGGCGCAATCTCAGCTCACTGCAACCTCTGCCTCCTGGGTTCAAGCAATTCTTAGCCACTTTAGTAGCTGGGATTATAGGCATGCGCCACCACAGCCAGCTAATTTTCGTACTTTTTTTTTTTTTTTTAGTAGAGATGGGGTTTCACTGTGTTGGTCAGGATGGTCTCGATCTCTTGATCTCATGATCTGCCCACCTTGGCCTCCCAAAGGGTTGGAATAACAGGCGTGAGCCACCGTGCCTGGCCTCCATATTTTATTTTACGTGAGAGATGTAAGAGTCTATGTTTAGGCAACTCACCAAAGTAACCCTCAATGTTAGCCACATTTTCCCCAGGCAACTGCAACCTACTTATGTATCCCAGTACGTCCCTTCACAATACGTTCCTGTGTTCCTCCCTGGCTATCCGATTCCCAACTGCTGTCCTACTTCAGTCCGTTTCCCAGGTAGCATCTTAGGCTATACATCGTTTTTTTGTTTATCCATCTTTCCCCCCGCGCAATGCTATTTAAAATTTTACTCCTATGTAACATTCTTTTCAAGCTAGTTATTAGAAAGCACTATAATAGTTTTTGCTATGTAAACTTGCAAAGTGATTTAACATTTTAAGTCTCAGCTTCCTTATTTACAAAGTCAGAACAAAAATGTCTACCTTTTAAAGTTACTGCAAGAATGAAACAAAATGTGTGACAATATTTAACAAGGTATAAAGTGCTATGATATAGAAATAACTGTGGGTGATTCATGATATCTAGTAGATCAGGTCTGGCTCTCTTGATCTGAAAAGCTATAAACTAGAAAAGAAAAAAAAATTATTTGTTCTGTCCTCACTGCTCAAAAACTGGTAGAACAGGACTGAGTAACTGCAATAAATATTTCCATTTAGAAAGAGAAACAATGAGAGAGAAACAGAAGACAGGGCTTTGTAGTAATTCTGAAATCCCACTGGGCAGACATTTCCAGGGCCCCTCATTCATCAGGTGGAAAATGTTCCTTGATCAGTTCTGATCCTAAATGCTTCATGAGCTTAGATACTATCCTTTGTAATTCCTGACTCTGCCTTCTGATATTTAATTTCTTTTTCATAATTGTCCTTGGCCACATCCGAAGTGGATAGTAGAGATTATATTTTCCTTAGCAATTTTTTAAGAGATGGGATCTGGTCATGTTGTCCAGGCTGATCCTGAACTCTGGGCCTCAAGTGAGCAGTCGTCCTGCCTCAAGGTCTTCAGCAGCACGGATCACAGGCACAAGCCATACTTCACAGTTTCAAAACTTTCTCACCCACTTCCTACCTGTAGATAGTTGAGTGCCCAAGGGTTAAGTCTTAAGCAGCGATAGTCTTTTTTTAATCCAGACTGATACTTCTCTTGATGTTGAGTTCTTTCAAGAACTTAATTGGTTTCTGATCTGTTTGATTTCAATCAGCTACAAGTACCAATAGCTACAACACGCAGTTCTTCTCTAGATACACTTCTTAAATTTTCCATATTTCTTTGCTGTCTTGCTTCTATGCCTCTCTCATTCTCTTAATTTCAGGTATCTTAAGCCTATCAGGTTTCCGTAGGAGAGCTAGCCCCTTTTTCTTTTTATCCTTTCGTTCATTCTCTTTTTCCTGAAAGAGTCTTTGTACTTGATGTGGTCTGGCCGTGTCTGCATCCAAATCTCATCTTGAATGTAGTTCTCATAATCCCCACGTGCCATGGGAGGGACCCAGTGGGAGGTAATTGAACCATGGGCGTGGTTACCCTCATGCTGTTCTTGTGATAGTGAGTGGTCCTGACGAGATCTGACGGTTTTTTAAGGGGCTCTTCCATCTTTGCTTGGCACTTCTCTCTACTGCCATCTTGTGAAGAAGAATGCATTTGCTTCCTCTTCTACCATGATTGTAAGTTTCCTGAGGCCTTCCCAGCCATGCAGAACTGAGAGTCAATTACACCTCTTTCTTTTATAAATTACCCAGTCTTGGCTTCATAGCAGGGTGAGAATGGACTAATACTGGATGCTATAATCTTTGTTGGATTCATACTCTGAGATACCTCAACTAATTCAGAGGTTATAAAAGCAGGTTATAGTCACACCTTTAATTTGACTCATATTGCAAGGCTGAGTTTTAATTGGCTTTGATTGTGTAAATAAATGCCTCTTCAATTTTAAAAATTCTCGTTTTTGAGGTTTAAAATCAGTTCAGCTTTTCCCATTTTGTGAAGTGCCAAATTTCTGAGATCTCTCTATTATCTTTCATGTCTGCTTGCAAGATGTCTGATTCATTTAGAAGCTTATAAGTTTTGTATAATATCTTGCCAAATGCAGTCAGCAATGCCCAATATACACCGTTAACACGAAAATTTCCAGCTGCTTCTCCTAGAGCTGCAGGTACATTAGGTGTATTATTTGCCTTCCAAGTAATTACAGGTATCAGTTCTGCCAAATATTTCACCACTTCATTACATGAATTGTCATCCTTCTGGTTTCCATTAACAGTTTCCCAGCCACTCACTGCCCGACCACCAAGCCAGTGCCAAAATTGTAGGTTTCTGTCTTAGGAGCATCTTCTTTTGATACTAATTTCTGTATCAACCTGGTTACACTGGGTTATGTTATAGTAATTTTTTTTGTTTTTTTTGAGACGGAGTCTCACTCTGTCTCCCAGGCTAGAGTGCAATGGCGCGATCTCATTCACTGCCACCTCTGCCTCCCGGGTTCAAACCATTCTCCTGCCTCAGCCTCCCGAGTAGCTGGGACTACAGGCACCTGCCACCATGCCCAGCTATTTTTTTGTGTGTGTTTCTATTAGAGATGGGGTTTCACCGTGTTAGCCTGGATGGTCTCGATCTCCTGACCTGGTGATCCGCCCGCCTCAGCCTCCCAAAGTTCTGGGATTACAGGCGTGAGCCACTGCACCTGGTCTGTTGCAGTAATTAAACAAAATTATTGGTTGTTTCTAACAATGAAAGTTGCAGTTTAGTCCTGCTGCATTTCCCACATGGATTGGCACGCGTCTTTGATCACCGAGTACACGCAGAGACCCAGACTGAAGGAGGCTCTGTATCAGTGTGTTTCCATGATTTCCAAGGCAGGAAAAAAGACATGGCAACTCAGGAAGTGCCTCCTAGAGGCTTCTGCAAAATAAAGACATGTATCACCTCTGCTTATATGTTACTGGCCAAGTTATGTGGCCATGCCCAACTTCAAGAGGAGGGCTGAGGAAAAACATAACATAATTTTGTTATGTGCCTGGAAGGAGGAGAATCAGAATACTTGTGAGCAGCTCAAATGATTCCCACCATGGCAATACCCTGGCCGGAGGAAATGACTGCTGGTGACTGTGGAGCTGTTTAGGATGGTGGGACACTGCCTATGTATGTGTGACACCAGCCCTGTCCCACACTATTGCAGGCAGTAAACATGGCGCCTTTCTCCATATGGCTTTCATTACAACTTCATTTCATTAGGAAATCAGTGGGGGTATTCTGTAGCATTAGAGAAATACCCGGAATGAGACCCACCAAGTTGCTTACAAACTCAGTGATGCTCCCTTCCCATATGCATCAAGGAAAAATAAGCTCATAGGGTGCTCTCATTTCCCTTTTTTTTCCCTGGGACTTTGGACAGGAACATCAAGTTCTTGAAAGTCTGTGATCATAATGGAAAGAAAAACAGTGTTGAGAATAAGGACTTTTGAGGATCCTTCCTTTGGTAGCAGTGATAATGATTTTTTTTTTTTTTTTTTTTTTTAAAGACAGAGTTTTGCTCTTGTTGCCCAGGCTGGAGTGCAATGGCGTGATCTCAGCTCACTGCAACCTCTGCTTCTTGGGTTCAAGCTATTCTCCTGGCTCAGTCTCCCGAGTAGCTGGGATTACAGACATGCACCACCATGCCCAGCTAATTTTGTATTTTTAGTAGAGATGGGGTTTCTCCAAGTTGGTCAGGCTGGTCTCGAACTCCCAACCTCAGGTGATCCACCCGCCTAGCCTCCCAAAGTGCTGGTATTACAACGTGAGCTATTGTGCCTGGCTGACAATGATGTGTTAATAATGCTACTTTTTTTTTTTCTGGAACGAGCACCCACATTAAAATTAACCAAGAGTTGGAGCAGGTTACTCTGGAATTTGTGTAAATGATCTTCTTTTTAGACTCAGCATAACCCAAAGAGGCAATAAAATTTTAGGGAAATTAATTTTTAAACTTTTTTTTTTCTCCTTTGTAAGGTAGAGATAGTCATAGGGGCTAGGAAGAGAAGTCTGTGTTTCTCCAGCTGAGGACTACATAAGAGGCACCTAGAGGGGATAGCTTATTGGAAATGGATTCCAGAATTCTTCTTGGACTGGGTTAATAATTTTTTAGAAATAGAAATAGAGACAGGTAGTGGGAAATAGAGACAGTTAGTGGAAAACAGCCCTTAGGAGGGAAAAAGGTTTATATAGTGGACACTTTGTGTAAGATGAAGAATCATGCTTGACTTTGTAGATAATTATGGGTTCAAATGTCAGTTCCACAAAATTCCTGGCTGTATGACCCTGGGAAAGTGCTTAAGATCTTAAAGTCTTCACTGTAATATCGTAGAAATAACACCTTCTTGGCCAGGTATGGTGACTCACGCCTGTAATCCCAGCACTTCGGGAGGCTGAGGCAGGCAGATCATGAGGTCAAGCGATCAAGACTATCCTGGCCAATGTGAGGAAACCCCGTCTCTACTAAAAATAAAAAAATTAGCCAGGCGTGGTGGCACGTGCCTGTAGTCCCAGCTAGTCGGGAGGCTGAAGCAGAAGAATCATTTGAACCCAGGAGGTAGAGGTTGCAGTGAGCTGAGATCATGCCACTGCATTCCAGCCTGGTGACAGAGCGAGACTCCGTCTCAAAACAACAACAACAACAACGGACCTTCTTATAGGACAGGCATGAAGAAGAAATGAGATAATGAAGTAAAGTGCTCAGTTCAGAGGCCAGTACACAGTAGGCACTCCGTAAATGCTGGTTCACCACTTACCACCCTCCCACCCAAGAAAAGCCAATTAAGACAGCAAGTGAAGAGTCCTGATCAGGAAGGAATCCCAGGGTCTGAAAAGATGAAAACTCATTTCAGTAAAAATAAAGCAAGGATAATGCTGGAGAATTTCCAAAGAGTTCAAGTAGTCGTGTGACTCCTTCTCACCTTGGATTTTTGCGACTCAACTTCTTCCCTCTTTTCTTGTGCTTCTGCTTGTTACCTGTTCCTTTTCTTCCTGATTATCCGCTCCTCCTCTTTTAGTGGATTATTTCAGTCTCTGGATTTTCTCCTTTCCCTTTTCTTCTGTTATCGTTTCCTTCTTTGCATTGTGTCATCACTCTGCTGCCCCAGTGTATATTCTTCCCTCTCACTTCATCTTTCATCTTTGTTTAAGTTGCTGTGCATGGCTGACCTGGAGGTAAGTCCATGAGACTCTGCTGGAAGTGTCGTCAGTGCCCCTCTGTCTGCCTTTTCTGTAGCTGTCTTCAGTCGGCTCCCTGACCCTCAGTGGAGGCCTTTCCCCTGCACCATCCACCTGCTTCCCCTGGGCCTTAGCCATCTGTTTCCCCTCCGAAAATCTGCTCTTCGAAATAGATCGGATCAGCTCAGAGACAAGGGAGTAAATAACTTATAAAGCTTGGTGCTTTACTTTCCCCAAGCGTAGCTGAACTTCAGTCAAATACCAAGTTGTAAGCCCCCAAAATAAATCTCTAATAATAATTTCAGGCAATAGAAAGTGATGAAGCACTTTTTTGGGGAGTGAGGGCAGGAGACTGTCCCTGCCAAATATGCCTTTTTATAGAGCTTGTTCTACTTTGATATTTTAGAATAAAATAAAATAAATAGATTCACATAAAGCTAGAGTTAGATTTAGTCACCTTCTGGTATGTGGAAGTGTTTCGTTCTAATCAGTTTGGGGCTAAAAACTATTTAATTCCAAAGGGATTGTGTGTAGCAGATGCAACTATTAATTTCAGGTAAATCAGTTCAATCTGGCTTCTTCATTCTCTCTTTATCAATTTTAATGTAATTTGCAAGGGGATCCAAGCTCCACTTTATGTGTCTGAAAACAGCACAAATCCATCTAACCAAAGGGTCTCTTGCACCCTGACAGTGCGTGGCAGCCTGCTGGGGATTGCCAAGTGTCAGCCAGATCATTCTCTTCACTCTTGGCCTCGTGCTGAAGGTCTGCATGAGCTTAATATTTTAAGAATGTATAAAAATATTTGATCCCTGAAAATTATACTGGTCCCAAGTATAAAGAATATAAGTTAATAAATGTAGAGCTGAATATCTACAAATCAAAACACTTGATTGGTTACTACTCAATTCTTTTTTTTTTTTTTTTTTAAAGAAGTCTCGCTCTTGTCCCCCAGGCTGGAGTGCAATGGTGCAATCTCAGCTCACTGCAACCTCTGCCTCCCGGGTTGAAGATATTCTCCTGCCTCAGCCTCCCAGGTAGCTGGTGTTGGAGGCATGTACTACCACGCCTGGCTAATTTTTGTATTTTTAGTGGATACAGGGTTTCACCATGTTGGCCAAGCTGGTCTCAAATGCCTGACCTCAGGCGATGCACCCACCTCAGCCTTCCCAAGTGCTGGGATTACAGACGTAAGCCATCATGCCCGGCCTACTCAATTCTTGTTATATATACTTTGTATTTAATGTGGGAGGTGAATATATGTTAAGATGTTTGATGTGCTATGAAGTGGGTTTTCCATAAGTAAGAGTGTATGGGGTTACTCGGGGTCTTAGAATGGCCCTGAGTGGGAGAGACTTGAAATCTGAATCAAAGTGGAAAACATGAAACTATTTCTCCAGAGTAATGTGAGTTTCGAGGCACAAAAGGGAGGTTCTATTTTTGGCAGGAGACTGCATTGCCCTTGCCCCTAGTCAGCTACATCAGAATAAAGCAGCTATGCAAGGGACTCCAGTATCACTGGCAATAGACCAAAACTAGAGGAAACTTTTTTTTTTTTTGAGTGGAGCTTTGCTCTTGTTGCCCAGGCTGGCGTAATCTCGGCCTCACCACAACCTCTGCCTCCTGAGTTCAAGTGATTTTTCTTCCTCGGCCTCCCAAGTAGCTGGGATTACAGGCATGTGCCACCACACCTGACTAATTTTGTATTTTTAGTAGAGACAGGGTTTCTCCATGTTGGTCAGGTTGGTCTTGAACTCCGGACCTTATGTGATCCGCCTGCCTCGGACTCCCAAAGTGCTGGGATCACAGGCATGAGCCACTGTTTCCAGCCTGGAAATGGTTTTTATTAGCACTCCCTTCAGAAATAAATGATCATACATCGGTAGGAGGATGCTATGGACTGAACCGTGTCCTAACCACCAAGTGACTGTATTGGAGACAGGGCCTCTAAGGAGGTGATTAAGGTTAAATGAGGTTGTAGGCGTGATGCTCTGATGGACTGGTACCTTGTAAAAAAGACAACAGATCTCTCTCTCTCTCTCTCTTTCCATTCTGTGAGGACACAGCAAAGAGGCAGCCATTTGCAAGCTAGGAAGCAGACCCTCACCAGGAACCAAACCTGCTAGTGCCTTGTTCTTGGATTTACCGGCTGCCAGACAGCAAGGAAATACATTTCTGTGGTTCAAGCCATTTAGTTTGCGCTGTTTCGTTACGGGAGCCCCAGCAGACTAAGACAGAGGCTGCGTATTGATAAGCAGCTTTGGGTGGGATCAGGAAGCTCAGGCCTGCTTCAGGATCAGGAGGCGCTCCCCAAAATGCCTCCTAGGTCTGGAGAGCTGCGTGGCTTTTGCTTTGCCAAAGTGGGCGTGTAAGATTAGGACGAAGTAGAGCTTTCCAGGGCTAAGAGCTACTCTCTGTGGAGTCGCGAATCTGCTCTTCTCCAAGCAGCAATCAGTCTTCCTCTACAGCCACGTCAAACTCATATTTAAAGAACAGCTACTTGAAGGGGCACCACATTCTTAGCTACCCAGATCACCCACAGGCATGTCTTTGGTCCACCCCTGGCCAACAGTAACCCTTCATACCTCAAGATCATAGCCGATGCCATGGGCCCTACAGATCTGGAGAAAGACGTAGTGGAAAACCAGTGAGAGATTGCTGTGTCTTAGCTGGGTGGTCATCACTGCATAGCGACTGGTTGCCAGCGTCTGGAAAGGGGCACAACTGAATGTTAAACAGATATTTAAATAAACTTTTAATTCTGGAATACTTGTAGATCAACAGGAAAATTGCAAAGATAATTCTGAGAGTTCCTATATCCCCCACACCCACTTCTATTGTTAACATCTTACATTGCTGTGGTACGTGTGTCACAACTACAGGAACAAATTGCTACATTACTTTTTTTCTTTTTTTTTTTTAGACAGGATCTCACTCTGTCACCCAGGCTGGAGTGCAGCGGTGTGATCTGGGTTCACTGCAACATCTGCCTCCTGGCTCAAGCGATCCTCCTGCTTCAGCCTCCCAAGTAGCTAGGACTACAGGTGTGTCCCACCAAACCTGGCTAATTTTATTATTTTTTGTAGAGACAAGTTCTCACTATGTTGCCCAGGCTGGTCTTGAATTCCTCAGCTCAAGCAATCTGCCAGATTCAGCTGGGATTACAGGCGTGGGCCACCGTACCTGGTCCTATAGCACCATTAACGTAAATCCATACTTTATGTAGATTTCATTAGTTTTTCCCTAATTCCTTTTTTCTGTTTCAGGATCCCATCTAAGATACCACACCATAACTAGTTGTCATATCTCCATAGGTTTCTCTGGGCTGTCACAGCTTCTCAGACTTTCCCTGTGTTTGATGATCTGAACAGTTCTGAGGAGTAACGGGCAGGCATTTTGTGAAATCTCTCTCAATTTCAGTTTGTCTGATGTTTTTCTCCTGATTAGGCTGTAGTAATGTATTTTTTTTTTTTTGAGACGGAGTTGCGCTCTTGTTACCCAGGCTGGAGTGCAATGGGGCGATCTCGGCTCACGGCAACCTCCGCCTCCTGGGTTCAAGCAGTTCTCCTGCCTCAGCCTCCCGAGTAGCTGGGATTACAGGCACGTGCCACCACGCCCAGCTAATTTTTGTATTTTTAGTAGAGACGGGGTTTCACCATGTTGACCAGGATGGTCTCGATCTCTTGACCTCGTGATCCACCTGCCTCGGCCTCCCAAAGTGCTGGGATTACAGGCGTGAGCCACTGCGCCCGGCCTGTAGTAATGTATTTTTGAGAGGAAGACCACATGGGCAATCTTCCATTTTCCTCACCTCACATCAAGGGTACATGGTATCCATGTGACTTACCACTGATGATGTTAACCTTTATCACCTGGCTATGGTGGCTTTTGAAAGTTGTGAAAAAGCTTTATAAGTTATTCTGCTGTAAAGGCATTTTCCCTCTCTTCCCATCCTTTAAACTTTGGCAGCAAGGAAGTCACTGAGCATGGGTCACCTCACATTAGAATTTTCATATGCTTTCTTTCTTTGGGGAAACTTCTCTTCTTTATCTTGCTTGCCTATCAGTGAAAGCCATGCCAAAGAGATTGGTGATAGCAGGTTCAAAGTACTGTCTTTTTTTTTTTTTTCTTTTTTTTTTGAGACGGAGTTTCGCTCTTGTTACCCAGGCTGGAGTGCAATGGCGCGATCTCGGCTCACCGCAACCTCCGCCTTCTGGGTTCAAGCAATTCTCCTGCCTCAGCCTCCTGAGTAGCTGGGACTACAGGCACGTGCCACCATGCCCAGCTAATTTTTGTATTTTTAGTAGAGACGGGGTTTCACCACGTTGACCAGGATGGTCTCGATCTCTTGACCTCGTGATCCACCCACCTGGGCCTCCCAAAGTGCTGGGATTACAGGCGTGAGCCACCGCGCCCGGCCTTCAAAGTACTGTCATTACGTATTTCTTAAAAACATTTAACATGTAATATGTACCAGATGAAGTAGTGGATCTTGGCAGTTTTCTAGCATGGTCTTTGTGAGATATGATATTTGCCTTAGTCAATCAGCCATTTTTCTCTTTGGATAGCTGGAAATTTGGAGAACATGGAGCATACAGGGCCAAGGCCAACGTTAGGGCCTAGAAGATAAAGGTGCCTGGCCTGGTTCTTCAACTGCGGTGATGCACAGTTGCTGGGCAACCAGGTACCCGGACTTGTGTAGTGACTTGGAACAGGAGTAGGAAAAGGTGGTGCCACTGGTCTGGAGCTGCCATGAGGAATCGCAGCGACCTCACATACGTTATAATCAGGCCTCAGCCTCGCCTCCTGTCTCTGAGATAATATAGGAGAATTGGGGTGGGCTGAGTTCCCTGTAGAGAATACACATCCTCTCCTCTCCTGTGCCTCTCTCTCCCTCTACACACACACACACACACACACACACACACACACACACACTCTCACTCACTCAGATTTCATGGTCACATTTGGTGACATGCTCCCCCCACACGTGATGTCTTTTTCCTCAACATTTACATCAAATCCTGTGTCCGAGGGTCACGTCATCAGTACCACTAGTTAAGGCTGCTCCATCCTAAATGTAAGTCGAGTCCACATCTGCAGACGTGTTAGGCCCCCACAGGCTAAGACCTCTTGAGTTGGGTACCCTCACTAGTAGCATCCCATTTGTAGCCACTGGGACTTTTCTAAGAACAAAGAATTGATTTGACCCTCATATGCCTCACAACTGTACACTGTCACCCTGACCTATCATGAGTTGTTCCCCTGGTCTTCTCCCTTCTATGACTGGCAATTTTCTGAGGGCAGGTGGTGTTTGGTTTCTGAATCTCCAGTTTGGGCATGATACCAGCACAGAACAGGCACTCGGTGTTTATTAAATAAAAGAGAATAAATTAATGAAACAGATTAGGTGGATAGCTCTCTTCCCTCTGACTTAAGAGACTCTTCAAAGGATGTAATTCAAGAAAGAAACTGCCCATTGATAAATGCTTTGGGGCAAAAGCAGGTGATTATTGCAAGGCACAGGGGACAGTCATACCATCCTTAGAGAAAGACAACTCAGAGCAGTTGCTCCAGGTCTTGCCTGCTAGAGGACAGCATGGCTCAGGTGGACTAAGCAGGAATAACTGGTGGGGTAACAAGAATTGGCTTGGAGAAGTTCTGGCCCAGCTGGCTAGTCTGTGTGGATAAGCATGGCCACCAGACCTGCTCCCCCTGCCATACCAGGCTGGCCACACTCTTATCTTCACAGTGAAAGGCCCAGAAGCATGGGCTTTTGCACATGGAAGTGAACTGTAAACACTGTCGAATTCCATTGTGGTTACTGAGCATGTAATTGCATGGTAATTGCCATGAATTCACAAGATAATTCCAAGGTTATTTTTGTCTTCTAAACTTGTCTTATGCTGCCATAGTATATAAACAAGAAAAACCAAGACCAGACCCCAGCCAGCAAGAGAGAGAGGCAGGCAGGCATGCGGTAGCACGATCCAGCAATGCCATGTATCTTGGCTCCAAAGCACAGCAGCAGAGCTCACTGTCCAGTAGTACAAGATTACTAGGTAACACATAAGGGTGGTTACCCTGAGGATTCTTCCTCACTATCGATGCAGAGTGCAACTCCCCCTCCTCCCAGCTTGGGGCTTGTGACGCATAAAGAATCTGAAAGAAGAGCCAGAATATCTGGTACATGTCTCTCAAACTTCTTTTCCATAACCATCATCATCCTAGTCTAGAACTTTATTGCCCAGCAAGTTAGAGGTGAGGATACAAGCAGAATTCTGTAGTGCAAAGGTTATATGGAGTGAGAAAGAAGTTCAAAACCTGATAAGGCCACTTACTACGTGTGTGATCGTGAACAGATCGTTGAACTTTGTTGTCTGATGATTAAATAAGCATCTACTGCAGTGCCTGGAGCCTGGAACCTGATAAATCGTAGGTACTTTGGTTTTTTTTTTTTTTTTTTTTTTTTTGAGATGGAGTCTCTCTCTGTCACCAGGCTGGAGTGCAGTGGTGTGATATCGGCTCACTGCAACCTCTGCCTCCCGAGTTCAAGTGATTCTCCTGCCTCAGCCTCCAGAGCAGCTGGGACTACAAGCACGCACCACCACACCTGGCTAATTTTTGTATTTTTAGTAGAGATGGGGTTTCACTATGTTGGCCAGGCTGGTTTGGAACTCCTGACTTCATGATCCTCCCACCTTGGTCTCCCAAAGTGCTGGGTTACAGGCATGAGCCACCATGCCTGGCCAAGATGCACCTACTTTTTAGAAGACTTAACTGACAGCACAGTTTCTCAGGAAAACACTATAAGTCACCTAGGGTTGTCTTACATCCAGCCAGATAGCACAAGTGAATAGCATAGGAGTACTAGATGAGGATTAGATGAGAATGTAAAGACCTTGGAATAGTGTCTGGCACATAGTAAGCTCTCAATAAACATTAGCAATTATTTTCACATATTAAACTAAATTAAGCTTCAAAAATAAGGTCAATTATTTAAATTTGAAATTGACCAACTAAACAATAAGGTTTTTCATCAGAAAGTGACTTGAATCAGAAGACCTGGGCTTTTCTGTGTACTAACTTTATGACTTGGGCAGCTCACTTAACCTTGCTTAGCCTCAGTTTCCCATTCTGTAAAATGGATATAATAATCCTTGACATCAGTTTCTCGGGGTTATCGTGTATATTTAACTATAAGACATTACACAACTAGAAGATATCATTATTAAAAGATTGATTTGTGTAAACTAGTCTCTTCTGATGCTGTACAATTCATGTAGGTTTGACAAGGATCAAAAAGAAATCATGATTTGGATATACCTACTGAAATTAAAAATGCTTATGTACTTTGAGCCGACAATTCCACTTTGTGGTGTGTAGTCTAAGATATACCTGAAATGTGAAAAATGATATATATATACAAAGTTATTCACTGCAGCACAGTAATATGAAAAAATAGGAAACAACCCAAAAATCTACCAATGTGAGAAGGGTAAATAAATTATGGCACATCCATGCAATAGAATAATACGTAGTTGTAAAAAAGAAATAATACTGCTCAGGTGTCTCAATCTGAAAAAAAAGAAATGAGAACGTTCTTAACGAACTGTTACAGAATGCTCTTCAAAGAAAAAAGTGAGATTCAGAACAGTATGTATTATCGACTACATTTTGGGTATAAAAGGGGGAAAAGGATCACCTGTATTTGCTTGTATATGTAAAAAGATGCTCATAAAGGATATACTGACACAGAGTGGTGGTTACCTTTGTAGGGTAGTGGGGGGATCTGATCAATAGGAAGGAGATTTGTCAATGTGTGACTGTTTCCACCTTTTGCCTTTTAAACCATATGAATATATTATGTACTTCAAAAAATTAAATGAGAACCCTATTAAACTTGATTTTGAAGACAAGAGTTAAAGATGTATACTTCATGCCTATTTTTAGTGTGTGAACGGTTTAGTTTTTTAAAAAAACATAGTCAAGCTTTTCCATATGGTTTGTAATGTAAGTGACATGCTCTTTTCCATGCTCTGTGTTATTTGTTTGGAAATCTGTACTAGGTACAGGAAGCCATGTCCAGTTACATGTCCTTTTTAAAATCTAAGACTTCTCTATGAACATCTCATCCATTCAGTGCTTCTGAGTGAGACTCAGAAGCTGAGGTTGAGCTCAGGGCAGACTAGAAGCCAATGGATAATGGCAATATTCCTGGAGACAACCTTGTCACACAGGGAAATACATCCTCCTTTGGAAGACGAGATTCTCTACGGCCTCAACAAGGGACTTCCTTCAGGGATGAGCACAAGCTCCAGCTGGGGCTGGATCACTGATCCTCCGCTGATGAAAGGCAGGTTGGAAAGCACGGCAGTTAAACACAGGCCGAGGTTACATCTTGGCTTCCGTACTGACCTTTAACAAATGGCTGAGCATCTCTTAATCTTTTCTTCCTGTCTAAAAATGAGCATAGTAACAGCACCTGACTAATATACTGGACTGTAAAAAGATTCATGGAAAGCACTTGCTAAAGTACTTGGGGTGGAATAAAGGCTCCATGTCCTTTGATAAACTGGAGTGCTTTGCTACTTACCCTTACAGCCTCTGTTCTTTGTAGAGCGCCAGGCACAAAATAGGTGTTGGGTAAATATCTGCAGAATTTGCTTCTAGTTGATGCTGAAAGTAGTACCTGATGGCTAAGGTAATGGCTGATGAGAACTTAGGATATGACCTGTTACAATATTACTCCTCTCTTTCCTTCTTTTATTTATTTATTTTTTTGAGATGAAGTCTTGCTATGTTGCCCAGGCTGGAGTGCAATGGAAATCTTGGCTCACTGCAACCTCTGCCGCCTGGGTTCAAGCGATTCCCCTGCTTCAGCCTCCTGAGTAGCTGGGACTACTGGCACACATCATCACACTTGGCTAATTTTTTTTGTATTTTAGTAGAGACTGGGTTTTACCACGTCGACCAGGATGGTCTCAATCTCCTGACCTCGTGATCTGCTCACCTCAGCCTCCCAAAGTGCTGGGATTACAGGTGTGAGCCACCAAGATCCTGCAGCCGGGTGCAGTGGCTCATGCCTGTAATCCCAGCACTTTGGGAGGCTGAGGCAGATGGATCACCTGAGGTCAGGAGTTCGAGACCAGCCTGACCAACATGGAGAAACCTCATCTCTACTAAAAATACAAAATTAGCCGGGCGTGGTGGCACGTGCCTGTAATCCCAGCTACTGGGGAGGCTGAGGCAGGAGAATTGTTTGGACCCGGGAGGCGGAGGTTGCAGTGAGCCGAGATCAGGCCATTGCATTCCACCCTGGGCAACAAGACCGAAAACTCCGTCTCCCCCAAAAAAAAAAAAAAAAAAATTCTACAAGGAAAAGACCTTTTATGCGAAGGCTGTAGTATAGAGAAATGGGCCTTCCTGTGTCCCTGCACAGGAGATGTCCCCACTTCAGCCATCCACAACACATGAGGCTGTACCTGGGCCAGGCTTTTTATAGGCCCTGGAAAATCAAATCCCCCAAGTGACCCTGGGGATCATTTAGCCCTCCCTTATTTTACAAATGAGGAAACTGAGGCCAGAAGCAATTATCAGAACTCATGATCCCTCACTCCCAGACCAGTATTCCTCACTCCAAATTTCCACTGGCCGCATTTGGAATGGGTGGGAATTTCAGAGGTTAGCCTTTTCTAGTAAAACAGGAGAAAAAATAAAAGACAAAATATTCTTGGTAGAAGTCTAGTCTTATTAAACTACCTTTCGAAATCACAATCTAACAAGAATGCTTCAAGCCAAATAAAGGAAGCTCAAAATACTCCTTTTCACTGGAGAATATAATTTGCTTCAGCCACAATTTTAATTGATTTAGTTCTGGGCACCAGCACTTGAAGTGTGGAACATATTCTATTTTCGCCATGATACTTGTTTTGACAGTGATGCATTTCAGTTGACATAGTTGAAATCCTTATGTAATAAATCTCTGCCTGAAAATTAATCATGTTTATAATATTCTGAGAATTAATAACACCCATTGCTCAAATCATTAACTTAAAAAAAGAGCTTCCAAAATCTGTTCTCTGCAGTAAGGGACCACAAATAAATGAATGTTTGATAAAATAACCCAAGTAGCAGTTTAACAAGCGTAAACTTGAACGTGGCTGCAATAACACAGAACTATTGTTTAAGGGTTGGCAGAGGCTGATGAGGTTCTTATTTCAGTTACGAAGCAGGCATCCACATGCATAATGAACTGCTCTCTGAATTATTAATGCGTTGCTTACTTAGCCTCATCTGTCTAGAAGATAATGTATCCTAACTCTAATGAGTGATTGGTTTTGTACATAATTACAGTAGCAGCAGTAGCAGGGAAATGTGTGCCTTCAAAGAAGGAGTTCTAAAAATAAAGTCATCATATAAACTGTTGTTGTGGCATTCTATCAAAATCAAACCCGAAGCATTTGAGAATTTATAATAAATTACAGAAGACAGAATCATTATTACCATCATAATTTAACACAAAAGGTTTTACTTAATCATTCATTACAGATCATGTGCTGCTAAAATGTGTATAAATGACTTGGGGTGTGTGAAGATGCTTGCAGAGATGTTCCCTCTTGGACAGTCACCAACCATGGTCTTCCAGAAAGAGAGAGGAAGAGTGAAAACTGACAGAAGAGGGTAACGATGGATGCAGTTTGGACAGAACGTTAATTGAAAGTTAAAACACCGTTAGGCGATTCCTTTTCATTTCTAAAACATGCACGTCTGGGATGACTTATCAGGCCTTGTTCACACGTTCAAGTGGTTCTTTGCGGAGGTCAGTGAATCAGAAACCCATTCACCTGGTCTAAGTGGGTCTGAGTGACAGTTCTGCCACCTGTTTCTGAGATGAGACAACAGCTCTTCTGAGAGTCTAGGAAGGTGTTTGCTTTCCTCCTATACAGCATATTGTTAAAGAAAAGGGCCCACACTGGAAGCATTTTATAGGCACTAGTTCTGAATGCGCTCTCATTATCAGTGTGGTTTCATCTGTGCATTTGCTTTTTCTTCAGTCTTCAAAGGAGGTTTATGATCACTGCCTGATCATAAACTTGATGGCATCATAGTCTGTTCACCCTTGTTTAGGAGGCTTCGATTTGCTTGTGAACTGTGCTGTGTGTGCACATGCTTCTTTTAAAAAACATTGCTGCTCATGTGTATACACACGCACAGGAGGATGTGTGCACAACACAGGCACAGTGGCTCAAGGGTGGGAACATCTGTTTGTATCTTTCTAAAACTAAAAGTGCTTTCTCAATTTCTTCCTACATCAGAAAACCTACACAGCTTTTCTCCAGCGATTGAAGAGGCATTTGCCTTACTGAAGATCATAATGCCTCCCTTTTGTGTGCATGCGGTTTCTAAAAGTGTTTAAGACTTGATCACAGGAGAGTGTTGCCTATAGGGCGGAATGAAACCTATAGGCCACATGGGGAAAATGGGACAGTGCTTCTCATTCAAAGCACAACTTCTGCTGATAGCTTTCTGAAGCAACATACTTAAAAGCTGCAATTAATTGTCTTTGGAAGTTTGTGCTGAATACCACTTTGCTACCAGCTTTTTATTTTTATTTTATTTTATTTTGAGACAGAGTCTCACTCTGTCACCCAGGCTGGAGGGCAATGACATGATCATGACTCACTACAGCCTCAACCTCCAGGGCTCAAGTGATCCACCTGCCTCAGCCTCCCCAGTAGCTAGGATTATAGGCATGCATCACCAAGCCCGGCTAATTTTTATATTTTTGTAGAGACAGGGTTTTGCCATGTTCCCTAGGCTGCTCTCAAACTCCTAGGCTTAAATGATCTTCCCACCTCGGCCTGATTACAGGGGTGGGATTACAGGGGTGAGTCACCATGCCTGACCCCTAGCTTCTTGCAGAAAAGACAGAGAGTTAGGTTCACTGGCCAGAAGGGCTCAAGTGTCACTGCTGTCTCTCCCTCTAGCATTGAACATAGGGTCTCGCAGGTCCCTCGGGTGAGGATGGAGGCCACAGGTGCAGTTGGACATGAAAGCCTCTTAGCAGGGTCTTGGGTCATAATTAGAAGAGGTCTGTTTCTCCTCTCCAGCCCAATTCTGTTTCATTTCTTATAAGGAACAAGATCAAGTGGACTCCTGTGAGCAAGGTTCTTCCTGGTACCTCACTGGATGAGAAGGGGAAGAAGGAGGCTCCCTGAGCCCCCTCAAGACATCAGGTGCTCTCCTTATCGTGACTGCAGAGATCCTGGGAAGAGTCAAAGATGATTCAAATCCAGAGGTGTCTCCTGGACCCAAAGGGGTTCATCAGAGAGGCAGGAGCTGGGTCTCTTTAATCACCAGAGTTTCTCTTTTATCTGTTTGACATATTCGGATTTCAAGTAGAGCTTCGTTTGCACACACATAGACACACACACACACACAAAGTGTGAAGCCCACGGTTCTAAGAGAAGGCCAAAGAAACCCTCTGGCAGCTGTGAGAGTAGTGTGGCCAGAGAGTCCCCAATACACCCTTACACAAAGGGCGTCTGGTCCCCTTGACTTTTGTTCTCTCTCTCCATGACAACCTAGCCTGTTCAACCAAGCACCCACTGTCCCCACAGGTCTATGTGCTTTGTTACTCAGGGTGCTGAGGTTGGTAACCGGCAGCCAGCCCCAGGACTCTGGCCCCAGCCCTGTCACCGATGGTGCTAGGGATGAGAAGGGAGGCGGCAGCTGTGGGAAGAGGCGGATCAGGATGGGGCTCCTTCACCAAGCTGGGAAGTGGGATTTTCCTGAAGATCACAGGAGTCCATTGAAATCACACACAGGGGAACAACACACTCAGACTGGCTTTTCACCTTGCTACCTTGACTGCTGTGTCTGGTTAGGCTGAAGGGACAGGCAGGGACAGGGAATCTTAGTGAGGAGGAATACGGGTGTGAGATGGCAAAAGCCGAAACTAAGACACTATCTTTGTGGAGAGATGAGGGGTCAGGTTAGCGGCATCTTAGCAGTTAGACTCAACACGACCTGCTTGCTGAGGGGATGTGGGGCTGGGGGTTATCTTATCAGCCTCTGGCTTGACCCACTAACACTTTTTTTTTTTTTTGAGACGTAGTCTCTCTCTGTCACCCAGGTTGGAGTGCAGTGGTGTGATGTCTCAGCTCACTGCAACCTCCACCTCCTGGGTTGAATGACTCTCCTGCCTCAGCCTTCCAAGCAGGTGGGCATACAGCCGCATGTCACCAAGCCCAGCTAATTTTTTTTTTTTTTGTATTTTTTTTTTAGTAGAGACAGGGTTTCACCATGTTGGCTAGGGTGGTCTCCATCCTTTGACCTTGTGATCCACCTGCCTCAGCCTCCCAAAGTCCTGGGATTACAGGCATGAGCCACTGCGCCCAGCCAACTCTGAGGATTCTAAGCAGAGATGTTCCATAGGATTTTGGACCCATGAATCTGAAGCTCATAAAAGAGAGTGAGACTAGAAAAATATGGGTTTTGTAAGAAACAGCTGGTAGCAGAGGCAATGGGTATAGGTGTACCTGCCCAGGGAAAGGAGAAGGGAGCCCCAGCTTCTTTCCCACTTCCACAGATTGCAGCTTCGTTCGGAATGCCTTCGCCCTTTCCTCTATCAATACACTCGCATTCCCAGACCCCGCTCAGACGGGTCCAGTGACTTGTCTGAGGCCCTTTCTTCTTCCTGTACTCAAGGAGCCTGGCTCCTAGACAGAGCTCAGGCAGCGGCTGTGAGTGCTGCTGAACCGAGAACCCTCAGGAAGCATCTCTTGCTTACCGGCACTGACGGCACACAAATGCGGCTGTTTTTCTTCTTTTCCTTTGGAGCCAAGCGGGGCACTTCCAGGGTGTTCGAACTGCAGTCCAGATGGCCGTCTGTCAGGTATAAGGTGAGCTGAGTCAGGGCCAGCTGGTCACTGTATGCGACGTTAAGGCCTGTTGCCCACACCTGATTAAAACAGGAGACGCAGAAGTGAGGTGAGGGTGACATCAGCAAACAGTAGCGAAGGTCCCAGCTCTGCCTAACTAGACCAAGCCACATCAAAGTGAAACCAGTGGCCACATGTCTTCATTGGGTAAATGTTTTCGCTTCTGTTTCTACATTGTGCAACTGGAAAATGGAGTCTGATTCTAATCAGAAGATTCGAGGTTCTTGCAGGAAGTTACAGAAATACTTGGCCAAGACAATCCGACAGAGATGCCGAGTCTTGAAAGCCTCGTGTTGACTTGATTTTTCTGCCCATGGCCTGCAGGTCAGTGCAGGTGGTCAGAGTCAAGTTTTCTACTGAGAAAATGCGGCTGGACAGAAGCTTCAGAGAGTGGGAAACCACAGTAGAGCAGAAAGAGGGGAAAAGAGTGATGAATATGAGAAAGGGCGGTTTGCCCTGATTTTGGAAAAAGCAGTGACAGCCCCTCTGGGAACCTCAAGATGATATTTAAAGGAAACTTATGGTTGGCCTCTAAGTCTTAGGTCTACCCTCATTTTCTCATGAGAATGCAGGGTAATCTTATTTTACCAATCCTACAACCTCACAGTATTCTTAATTGTCAATTGGTAATAACACTTTATCCTACCTGTATCACAGTGTTATTAGAAGAATAGTATGATGTAATAAAAATAACAATAGAAATGCTTTAAAAAATAGATGTTAGTTACAAGTTAATGTTAACTGCTAGGTAATTGAGTAATGTCCATTAATTCCTTTGACAAATATTTACTGAGCATCTACTATGTGCTAAACCGGCAATGATAAAAGTAGGTCACATGTTACTTCTTCCCTCTCCTGTGGCAGATCAACCTTCATTGCCCTTGTCATCCTCCATCCTCATAATGAATCCAGAAGCACCCCCGGAATCCTCCTCAGTTCAATGTTCAAGAGATACCTTCGTCCTAGTCACTGGAGAGTCAAAGGGAAATAGGCATAGGCCCTGCCATCAGGAAGGTGAAGACAGGCTGGGCACCGTGGCTTATCCCTGTAATCCCAGCACTTTGGGAGGCTGAGGCGGCAGGATCACCTGAGGCCACTCTGGCCAACATGGCAAAACGTCATCTCTACTAAAAATACAAAAATTAGCCAGGCATGGTAGCATGCACCTGTAATCCCAGATACTTAGGAGGCTGAGGCATGAGAATCGCTTCAACCCAGGAGGTGGAAGTTTCAGTGAGCCGAGATCGCACCACTACACTCCAGCCTGGGTGGCAGAGCAAGACTCCGTCTCAAAAAAAAAAAAGCTGAAGACAGATACATACAACACAGTGTTATATATGATAAAATAATGGGATGGAACAAAGTACTACTGAAGCAGAAAGAAAGGACAGGATGGGTTTGTCTAATGACATCAGGGCTGCATCATGAAGGTGACATTTGAGCTTTAAACAAGCAACAAAAACATGACTGGCCCCATGTATCAGGTACCTACAGTTTTTATGAAGCTAGGTGCTTCATAAACATCTCAGATCTCTGTGGCAGCCTGAAAAATAACAAGCCCATGTCACAGATGAAGAAACTGAGGTTCAGGGAGGTACCCAAGTCCACTGAGTTAGGAAGTGGTGGTGTTGGGATTTGAATCCAATTCTACCTGGGTCCAAGTCTACCCTCTTCCCATTCCCTGATCCTGGCCCAGCCAGTCCTTATCCTGGGTAACAATTCTCCAGCAAAATTAAAAACCAAAGCTGCAGAGGATCAGAACATGTTTGTGTTTAATGTAAGACATGCCATGAAAATGTCTTGTGGAGAAAACATGAAGTATTTCTGGAGTATGCTGTAATTAGCAATAATGCATTTTCACGGTAGGAAGTTGGAAACTAACACATTTTCATGAAGACTTGATTAAACAGTTTTTCCTCTTAGAAGGCCTACATTTGCCCCACTCATGAACGCTGTGTGTTAAAATACATAATACATCTGCCCTAGAGTGGACTCCTCTCAAACAAATCTAGCAGTGAGTGACTTGAGTAAGCACTGAATGTAAATGGCATCATTATAAGGATATTAAGAGGTCAAGCTGTCAAGGCCCCTTGCTAAACTGAAGCTAATTTCAGGAGTCATATTCGCACAGTAATGCCCTTTTATAATAGCAAATAAATCACATTTGCAACAATTGTTAAAAACTAACTGCCAAGTATCTGTTGCAGTTGTAAATATCCTATTTGTCAACTTAAACATTTCCTGCTGTATGGCATGAAATGTATATCAGGTGGGGACAGCTACTTTCCCTTAACATGAGAAAGTGAACTTGCTATTCTTGTGTGTCAGATTTTTTTTTTCAGAGTTTCTATTTTGATGTTTTAGTGTCCTTGGTCAAAGGGAAACATATGTCACAAATACAATTAATATTTATGTTAATAATAGTAACGCTTTGGTAATAAGGATTTTAATAAGAAGGCAGCACAGTGTAGGGAAAGAGTGAGAACCAGGGAGTCGGAGAGCTGAAATCTGGCCCTCACAGTGGGAACTGGAATGAGTTGGTTAAGCTCTCTCGATCCCAGTATTTTTTTTTTTATTTATTATTATTATTTTTGAGACCGAGTCTCACTCTGCTGCCCAGGCTGGAGTGCAGTGGTATGATCTCCGCTCACTGCAACCTCCGCCTCTCAGGTTCAAGTGATTCTCTTGAACACAAGAGATTCATGTGCCACCACACCTAATTTTTATATTTTTAGTAGAGACAGGGTTTCACCATGTTGGCCAGGATGGTCTTGAACTCCTGACCTAGTGATCCACCCGCCTCAGCCTCCCAAAGTGCTGGAATGACAGGCATGAGCCACCATACCCAGCCGTTAAGTGCAAAAGGAGCAAATGATAATACTACATAGGATTTTGGAAACAAAATAAATGCACATGAAATTGCCTTATAAAGTTCAGTACAGGCTGGGTGCGGTGGCTCACGCCTGTAATGTCAGCACTTCGGGAGGCGTAAGTGGGAAGACCGCTTGAGGCCAGGAGTTCGAATTCATCTTGGGCAACATAACGAGATCCCAACTCTATTTAATAAAAATAGGGAAATAAATAAAATTAACTAAACAAACAAAGTTCATTACACATGCTTTTTACGATTACTAAACATTTCCTTTCAGAGCAGATTCTTAGGAGGCACTTTGTCCGTTGTCTATGTTAGGTATTAGGTCACCCCTTTAATAACTGTTTTCCCCATATGGAATTGTTCTATTCAACCTCACAGCAACTCAATCCAGTCGGTGAGTAGGTTTGCTCAAGGCTGGTATTACTCTATTTCCATTTTACTGATGAAGATACTGAGATAAAAAAGCAGCCTCATAGTTTGCCTAAGATCGTAGACCACAGACCACAACTCTGTGTTTCTACAGCCGAAATACTTTTGCTTCCTCTGGCTGCCCTAACCCCTTGGTTCTCAAAGGAAACAGGAGGACACATTTTCTTAAGCCTTTTCCTCAACAGCAGGCTTGCCTGATTTGCTCAGATAATTGTTCTGTTCTCCATCTGGTCTTTCCATTGAAGACACTGCCTGAGGCATGCTTGTTTTGTGCACAGGGGTTCCTATCTCCCCCTCTAGACTGTCAGCCCTTTAGGGGAAGCTGCCAAGTCTTTGTCTTCCTGCAGCACCTAGTGTCTGGGGTAGGGCATGTGGCACTGTGCATTCGCAATTCCAGGGTTTCACTGTGAACTCCTCCTTCGTAACTTTTAGGGAATGAGATCCAGGTGCGTCACTTGAGGCTGGTTTCAGAGTCAAATGCAGCAAATATTCACTGAGCGCTTCTTCCGTGCCAGACCCATGTGTTCTTACACCTCTCACTTAATCCTATTCATGTATTTTTAGTAGAGACAGGGTTTCACATGTTGGCCAGGCTGGTCTCCAACTCCTGACCTCAAGTGATCCACCTGCCTTGACCTCCCAAAGTAAGCACCACACCCAGCTCATTTAATCCCATCCGCTATTTGGTACTCTGATGTTAACTTTAGAGCATAATCTCTCAGCACTGGGTATTCTTGTCCCACTTTGGGTGATCAATGGTGGGGGCCTGATCAAAGCACTGTGAGTGGGCATGGGGGATGTGGATGGATTTAAAGTGTTCACATGGTGGCTTCAACATGACTTGATTATGATGACTGACAAGTGGCTTGACAGGTTAACTGATTAGATGTGAGGGCGAGGGAAAAACATCACTAAGTAGGGCTGGAAAGACCCTTAAAAATCACCTAACACAACCAGGCTCGGTGGCTCACATCTGTAATCCCAGTACTTTGAGAGGCCGAGGCAGGCCAATCACCTGAAGACAGGAGTTTGAGAACAGCCTGGCCAACCTGGTGAAATCCCGTCTCTACTGAAAATATAAAAATTAGCTGAGCGTAGTGGCAGTTGCCTGTAGTCCCAGCTACTTGGGAGGCTGAGACAGGAGAATCATTTGAACCCAGGAGACGGAGGTTGCAGTGAGCCAAGATCGTGCCACTGCACTCCAGCCTGGGCAACAGAGCGAGACTCTGTCTCAGGAAAAAAAAAATCACCTAATACAGTCTATAAATGGAGCGACTGTGGCGTGAAAGGTGAAGTGGTTGCCCTGGGTTGCAGAATCAGGTGCCAAAGGTGAGTGATGAGAACCTAGGGTGTCTCAGCTGTCAGTCAGAAGTCACTGGTTGCTAGTTGTTTGACTGGTTGATGATACTGAAAGGTCATTTTGTTGAAAATGCTTAGAATGCTAGAGAGATTTATATCAAGGTCTTAAAAGCACAAGGAATACAAAAATAATCATCTCAGCATTACTTATATCACTGGAACACTGTTGCTGTCCCAGCATTTTGGCAGTGGCTAAAAAGATTATGACACATCCAAGTGACGGGATAGTATGATATAATCAGAGACAGTGGTTGTGACTTTTGATGATTTAGGAAGACGCGCAAAACAGCAAGAGGAGAGAAAGTTACGTAAGCAACATGACTTCCGCTCTGCAAAGCTAACACATGCGGAAAAGACTAGATGAGAGTCTAACCAAATGTTACCAGTCAGTGTTAACATTAGCAGAATCGTAACTGCAATTGTATGTAGACTTTCATGTATATTCTAGAGCTGCGCTATTGAATACGGGAGCCACTAGCCATATGTGGCTATTGAGCACTTGAAGTGGTACAAATACACATCAGATTTGGAAGACTGAGGATGTAAAAAAGAATGCAAAATATCTCATTAATAAGAAAGTGTTAATAAGATAATAATAAAATTGCTGCCTTGACCTCCTGGGCTCAAGCGATTCTCCTGCCTCAGCCTACTGAGTAGCTAGGACTGTAGGTTTGCACAAGCAAATCTAGCTAATGTTTTTTTCCTTTTTTTCTTTTACTTTCTTTTTTTTGTAGAGACAAGATCTTGTTGCTCAGGCTGGTCTCAAACTCCTGGATTCAAATGATCCTCCCACCTCAGCCTCCCAAGTTGTTGGGATTGCAGACCTGAGCCACTGCGCCTGGCCGAATTCTATTCCTATTGGACAGGAAGTAAAGAAGTGCACTGTGGCCGGGCACGGTGGCTCACACCTGTAATACCAGTACTTGGGGAGGCCGAGGCGGGCAGATAACGTGGTCAGGAGTTCGAGGCCAGCCTGGCCAACACAGTGAAGCCCTGTCTCTACTAAAAATACAAAAATTAGCCGGGCATGTTGGTGCATGCCTGTAGTCCTAGCTACTCAGGAAGCTGAGGCAGGAGAATCACTTGAACGCGGGAGGTGGAGGTGGTGGTGAGCCGAGATCATGCCATTGGACTTCAGCCTGAACAACAGAGTGAGACTCCATCTCAAAAGAAAAAAAAAGAAGTACATTGTAACCTGCAAAGGAGCAGGGCCAGTGGGGCAGGGAGGGCAGAGGTGCTGCAGAGGCCCCCGCTCTCCACTGTCCTGACTGCTGCTCTGCTAGATGCCATGTGAACCACAGCTGGATCGGGAGGCTGGGCACATGAGAGTCAGTAGACAGGGCAGGACTCAGGCAGAGGTGAGCTTGCCCAGAATGGTTCTGTTCCCAGGATCTGGGTAGCAAGCTTTGGGATGACAATGCAGTGACATGCTTCTGTGTGGGGAGGGGTGGGAGAGAAGCCCGGTCTTGAGCCCCTTTTGCCGGAGGTGTTCTCAGCAGATGGAGGCTGCCTGCTCACCCCTGCTGCTTCTGCCTGTTTCTGGTGACAGGCAGGATGAATGGGTGGCAGAGCATACAGATGTGGGCAGATGTGCTCAGGCCTTACATTCTGTGCAAATAAAGTTCTTAGCAAACGGTTTGGTGTCGCCTCTTGCCACCCTTCTCCTGTGGACAGCAGGGCACGTACGGGACTTAGAACTGATTTATGGATCAAATAACACTCACGGAAGAATCAGGATTTCTGAGCTTTACAAATCCACAGATGCTCTGCAGACTCCCCTCAAAGTTTTCTTGTCTTTTTCTCTCTTTCTTTTTGTAAGCAGAAGAACCAGAGATTCCAGACAGGATAAATGACCCACTAAAGGCCCCAGCTTTCTGTGTCAGAGTCTGAGACAAATACCTGTGACCCACAAGAAGCTGCCTCTCTGGGCCACACTTTCCTGACTAATCACTCACTGGACCAGTAGTCTGAGTGAATCCTCCCTCCATTGCCTCCAGATGTATCTATGAGGCTAACAGAGGATTGAATAAGTTTATCATACTGTGGAGAATTTTTAAAATGACAGGCCCTCCAAACAAGCCAATTCTGAGATACACAGCACTGAGAATTCACCTACCCCAGAAATGGCATCAGGCCTTCAGAGCAAACTGACACATGGCCCAACATGCTCAATAGCTGGTTGGCCAAGGGATGTGGGAGTCACCTCTCTGCCCATGCTCACAGCGTTCACAGCCCCGATCCGACAGAAAATCTAGCATTGGACCACTTGATTTTTTTTCTAGAGCAAGAACAAGCACTCAGTCATCTGCCAGCTCCTCTGGTTGGTGGAGAATACAGCCACGGGTAGGCCATGGTTCCCCCTCTTTTTTACTGGTTTGGCTAAGTACAGAGCCAAGGGCTTATTTCCTTCTTACAGCTGTGGAGGCTGGGAATGCACTGGAGGGTGCTGAGTGGAAGAGTGATGTGAGCTAACTTATGTGACTGACTGAAGTGACAAGAGCCCATGAGGGGGCAAGGATGAAAACACCGACTCTAGTTAGGAAGACGTGCAGTCATTTGGGTGAGAGACGATGGTGGCTGGACCACTTTGGTAACTGCAAGCTGGGAGAAGTGGCTGTATGACAGGTATTTTTCAAAAGTAGAACCAAAAGGACTTATTGGTGGATTGGATATGCAGTATGAGAAAAAGGAGTCAAAGTGTCTCCAAACTTCCACCTTGAAGAAAACGGAAGGATGGTGTTACCATTTCCCACTGGGGCAGAATGCTAGAGGAATAGCTTGGAGATTCAAATCAGGATTTCAGGGTTGGGGGTGTTAAGTTTGAGATGTCTTTGTTAAACCATGTTATAGAGGGTGGGTTGAAATCTCAGTCACCTTTTCTTTTTTTTGAAGCTGTAAAATGAGGATATGTGTGGCTAGGCTCTAGGGATAAAACAGAATCAGTTCCTGGGAGGCAAGTAGCTTTTTCTCTGCTCTTACTTCTGGGTCTGGGGCTCAAGATTGTCCTGGGTTGGTAGAAGTAAGGTCTATAGGACCTGAGGCCTTCCCCAGGGAATGAGGCAGAGGCAGCTCAGCCTACTTCTCATCACATTTAGGCCAAGACAGGCGGAGAAGGATGGGGCAGCTTGGTAGGGGAAAAGAAGCAACAGCAGCTAGAGGGTAATGGGATTGGAGGGGACTGTGGCTTGGGAGAGACGGACGGCTTTCTAAGGACAGAGAGCACCCTGGACCAGTCACAGGACCTTGCTGGGAGTGCTGGCCTTGTGGTCTTAAGCAATTTCTTTCCCCTCTCTGGGCCTGTTTCCTTGTCTGTTAATACAGGCCTGATGGGATCTATCCCTTAGCAGTATGTGTGGATACAGTGGCTACATGAGACGATGTGTGAGACTGTCACTACAGAGGCCTGGCAGACACACATCTGTTTTGGGTCCTGACCGCTTCTTCCCCATCTGACTCTTGGGAGCAGAGTTGGAACAGGTCTAAGAATTCACTTGGTTCTTGACTTCCATGTCTTGTCTGCTTCTCAGAGACAGGGAGCACATTTAACTCCTTGCAGATGCTATTTAAATACAGGCTCCAGAATCCCGGCTATTACAAAGAGAACCCGTTTTCTTAGGCAGTGACTAAATGACATCTCCTTTTCCCACTAGATCACTGAATCTCCAAACAGCATGGAGCTCACCATTGTGGTAAATAGCACACCTCATGCTTAATTTTAAAGGAGGTGGCACACCCCACTATAAGCATTTTCAATTAGTAAAATATGAATGTGATTATGATACTTGGTAAGAGTTGTTTGCATTGTCTTAAACTGCAATAGGCCTCTGCCTAAGTCAATAGGCAGAGGGGAGAGCAGCCTCTTGGCCTGTTGCCACCTGGTGGCAGCTGCTGGGATAGCCGGGTCTCTTGGAGAAGTGAGGAACAGCGGTTGTCGCTGTACAGAGAGGGCAGTCACCCTGGTCAGCAACTGAGCCTCTTGGTTTTCAGCTTGGAAGCCTTCCCCTCAGTCTCTAGTAATCCTACTTATCTTTTTGGGCATGACTTAAATCACAGCTCCACGAAGCTATCTTTGAACAACTAGAGCTTCCATCTCTGTACCCACCCCCTTTCTATGTACCAACCCCCTTTCTATGGGGTGTTTGGGGTTGGTGGGGTAAGAGACTGCAAACCATCCGTGCCCCACCACCTAGCACTCAGGGCCAGGCGCACCTAAGACTTCCATGATTTTCAAAGGCCTTCAAAACTTTTGGATTCTGTAAAAAAGAGTTCCTGGTTCCCAAATATAAAAAGAAAACCGCAAAATAACAATGTTTTAAAAATATCAACAAAATGGAACATGACAGTCACGTACAACACACTTACACAGTTACGTCCAAATCACGCTCCATGATTATCCTCATGGAAGAGATGAAATGGATTTTAGTACATTTGATATGATGTAGGGTGGAATCTCTAAAACTAAAAACACTCAGGGCTCAGGGAGGTCTTAACCAGCACTGTCCTGGCAGACTGAGAGTGACCTCCAGCATTCTCAGCTCTTATTTTATGGGTGAGGACTCTGAGAGGTGAAAAGACTTCTCAGGTCCCAAATTTAGGGGAGGAAGGAGAATGAAAGCCCAAGTTGTTCTTTCTATGACACTGAATTGCCAGCATGAGTGGATCAATGTTTCAGAGTGCCAGAAGTTTCTCTGTGACTTTGGAAATTCTTTCAGGATATGCAGAAACTATATCGAAAATGGAAAATCTTGAAACTTAAACCTTCATCATCAGCAGCTATATTTACATTTTTTACCTTTGTAAAAAAAATCACAAATCTTTTAATATACTTCTTCCTTCTCTGCTTCCTTGCCTGAGTTTCTTCTGCATCCTCTATAAATTTATGACCCTACCTGTTACTTTCAAGACTGATGGCCCAACTGCTATTATTTATAAAAATACAGAATTACATACTATTATTTTTTTTTTTTTTTTGAGAAGCAGTCTCACTCTGTCACCCAGGCTGGAGTGCAATGGCATGGTCTTGGCTCACTGCAACCTCCACCTCCTGGGTTCAAACAATTCTCCTGCCTCAGCCATCCAAGTAGCTGGGACTACAGGCATGTGCCACCATCCCCAGCTGATTTTTGTATTTTTTTTAGTAGAGACAGGGTTTCACTATGTCGGCCAGGCTTGTCTCAAACGCCTGACCTTGTGATCCACCTGCCTTGGCCTCCCAAAGTGCTGGGATTACAGGCATGAGTCACCACGCCCGGCACTCGTTTCTTTTAAAATATTACTTTGCTTTTTTTATTATAAATTTTTTGAATGCGACTTTATTTTGACATTAAGCATGAATTTATAATAAACATGAAAACCCAATTTTTCTAACCTATTTCAGGTTTCTAGGACTAGTAATTGTATATGCTCCCTCTATGGCGATTCAATATAGTAATCCCATACTATAGATAGTTATTGGCCCTTTTCAATTTCCATGCTAGAAATGGCAGGGCTGGTGAAGAATTCTTAGTTCAGAAGTGCCCCTTTACTGTCAATGCAAATCATCTCCAAAAGGCTTCTGTGAGGAGTTTGAAAGCTGAAGAGCTCTTGTTCTGTAGATCCCATTGAGGAAGATGCCTGTGAACAGCCTTTGACGACCATCGTGCACAGCAAAATCCTCTCTCAGTAAGGATCAGCACGTGGCGTTGGCCCTAATCGGTGGACTGAGTTGCCTGCTCAGTTCCGCCTTCCTTCCCAGTTTTCTTGACAATTTCAGGAAACCAGAATTTTTCAATAAAGAACCTCAGTTGCAGAATATATAGGCAAAAAATATGGACTGCCAGAGCTATGGCCTTAGAGTTGGTCTAGTCCAGTCCTCTCAAACCCTAGGCATGAGGCTCACAAGGGGAAGAGACTTGGTCAGGAGCAGAGTTCAGAGCCCTTGAGTTCAAATTCAAGGCAAGTGTGTTTATTTCTGGGAAATTCCTAGAGAGGAGAATGAGACTGAGAGCAAGAATCTCTCTTTTCCATACCTACACCCTGTATAACACCCAGCACAGCACTCCTGTGCCCAATCAATCTTTGCTGTGTGATTCAATCAAATAACACAAGGGGAAAAAAATCTTCCTTGAAAACACAGACAAGAAATGCTCCTTCACACCCACAAGGACAGCTGGATTCAGTTATCTGAGAGGTGGATCTGGATTCCATGACTTTGCTTCTGTTGTCTACAGACTCTGGTGTTTGAAAGATTCAGCACCCTGTCAGGCTAATAGGACATCCTTTTGAATGGCAGCAATCTTTAGAAAGCTGCCTTGAAGCTGCCATGTAGGACAGACTCAAGGAGGGAGATGTGGGAAAGGAAAGGGAAGGGAAACTGATGCAGATTAAAGGCCTATTAAGTGCGAGGCAGTGTGGTAAGTTCTTGCTCATGCCATCCTCTGAACAATCTTATGACGTAGGTATTCATACTCCCATTTTATGAAGGGAAAATGGAGGCGCAAAGAACCCAAGAAATGTGCCAGTTCCACAGCTCAGTGGCGGGGCGAGGATGAAGACCCAGGTCTGCCTAACCGGAAAGGCCAGGTTTTCTCTACCACGCTTGATCCTGCGATTGCTCTCAGCCTGGCGAGGGAAACAAATGCTTGGCAGAATGTGAGAGGGCACTGCGATGCTGGCAGCCACAGCAAGAAGCTCCCCCAATTGCCAGAGATCTCTGAAGCCAGGGAAGGCTTGTGATTTACTGTGGGACTGTGGGCAAGTCACTTAACACCTTTCTGTCTTACCTTTCCCATTATTTGTCTCTAAAGCACTTTGAGAGCCTGTGATATAGGAGCTGTGTAAGGACAAAGAAATACTGTCCTTTAGTACAGGCAAAAAGCCAAGGTTCCTACCTGTGATCAATAAAAGTCCTGTGGCACTTTCCAGAAATGTGTGGGTGAAGCTTTAGGAGCTTTAGCCCTGGGAAAAATTTAAATTGAGTAGCTGCTGGCTAAAAGGCACCCTGGAGTTCCACCTGAGTAAATGTTCTACAGTCCTGGCTGACCGGATGGGTGCTTTGCTCACTATGGTAGCCCTCTGTTCTGCTGAGCTTCACCCCAGAGGCTGCTTTTAACTGAGAGGCCCCCTCTGATTCCATTTGTCCCTCGGTTTGTTTTCTAGCAAATGAAAGAAATGGCATTAAGGGTGGTATTTTCTTCCTTCCTTCCTCTTTTCTCCCTCCTTGTCCTCCACCTCTTCTAAAATTCAGTCCACTGTTTCTCAATGTACAGCTTTCTCTCAGAATACACTAGAATGCTATTGAGTCATGGCAGATAAGTGTAAATTCTTAGTTTTAGCTCTACCTGTATCTGCTAAGCATTTAACACAGAATCTTTGAGGCAGTTTGTAGAAAATAATCATGAAATTACTTTCTTCAAATTTCTTTCATTAACCAGTGAATAAAAAATATAAAATCTATATATCGGTGCTGTCCCACAAAATCTGGGACAACATATTCTTTGGTATGCCTAACTCTTTAATATGAATGCAACTTTCATAGCGCCATTTCTTTGAGAAATATCTTTTTCTTTTTGAGACGAAGTCTCCCTCTTGTCCCCCAGACTGCAGTGCAGTGGCAATCTTGGCTCACCGCAACCTCCGCCTCCTGGGTTCAGGTGATTCTTTTGCCTCAACCTTCTGAGTAGCTGGGACTACAGGCGTGCGCCACCATGCCTGGCTAATTTTTGTATTTTCAGTAGAGATGGGGTTTCACCATGTTGGCCAGGCTGGTCTCAAACTCCTGACCTCAGGTGATCCCCGCCTGCCTCAGCCTTCCAAAGTGCCAGGATTGCAGGTGTGAGCCACTGCGCCCAGTTGAGAAATGTCTTTCTATTGAGCCTCTTTAGAAATGTCCTTGTGTCCTGCACACTTCTATTTAACTTCAGGAACTTAGCTGCCATCACATGACATCAGAAACATGCTCCCTCCAGTCTGGGGAAAAGCTGCAGGGAAACCAGTTGTCCTCCCTGGTGGCACCTGCCAGTGACAGGGGAACTCCATGTTCTTCTTTATATTTCCTACCTGTGTCCTCTGTATGGGATGTGAATGTTGTTGCATTATTTGGACTTAACATGGTTCCTAACTTTACCTGATCAAGTTCCAGTGGGTGGGTTTAATAGCATTTACCTATTAAGACATTTATGGAGACATCTACAAAGATTGAAAAAACAGGCCGGGCACGGTGGCTCATGCCTGTAATCCCAGCACTTTGGGAGTCCGAGGTGGGCAGATCACCAGGTCAGGAGTTCGAGACCAGCCGGGGAAACATGTGAGACCCTGTCTCTACTAAAAATACAAAAATTAGCTGGGTGTAATGGTACGAACCTGTAACCCCAGCTACTCGGGAGGCTGAGGCAGGAGAATTGCTTGAATCTGGGAGGCGGAGGTTGCAGTGAGCGGAGATCGCACCACTGCACTCCAGCCTGGCAACAGAGCAAGACTCTGTCTCAAATACAAAACAAAACAAAAAACAGACATAAGGTAGGGACTCTGGGGTGGGACAGGAATGTAACATGAGAGGGGAAGACAAAGGCTTTAAGAAGAGAAGCAATTTCATTTATTTATTTATAAGGGCTCGGAACAATAGGGAACACAATGAATCTTATGTTTAAGAAAGCAAAATATATGCTTAAAGGAATATACATATTGCTAAAACAGTTCTATTTATGCAAAAGATTCATGTAACTTGATAAAGCTTTTCAGGGATTTTAAAGGATTTTAAGTGCTGTGTTAGACTGTACTACTAACAGATGTTCAACGACGTGTTTAAGTTTTTGTTTTACTGAAAAAGCAATGGATTATCTGATATTTCCTTTTTTAAAAAATCACACAAAAGCCACCACTTTCTAAGTATAATTCAAATGCACTATTTCTAAGAAACATAAATAATTTAAAATGACAGAAGGGCTCCTAAAAATAAATATTACTATGGTGGAACTACAAGATTTTGTTTGCTAAATATCCCCTTCGGAATCCCAGGCTTTTCTGTCACTTCTTGTTCTTTTTCTATGAAGACAGATGGTGTCAGTAATTGCCTATATATTTAATTAAGTTAAAAAGCTACGTAGTAAGGTTTTGGCAAAAAAGTTAGAAATTTTGTGCTATGAGCAAAGAAGGCAAAGGAAGCAGAAATTGGTAGCATAAGACACCATTCCTCACCAAATATGGATTTTGATATCCCTGTTGTTTGGAATGTGAGATTACATCTTATCAAGCTAATTATGAGAATAAAGCCATTTATCTTGAAAGATAAAGTCTATGATATCTAGACGGCATTTATCTTACACTTTTGACCAGCTAGATGAGAATGACCCTACCTGTTGTCCCCATCGCCTCCTACTTTGACCCCATACTTAAGTGGTTGTTCTAAACTCTTCTGAGATGCAGGTTTTTGCCTGGGATTTCTTACCTAGCAGGCTAATCATTGTGAAATTATTATGGGGGGAAAAGCAGTAGCTACTTGTAGAAAGTGGTTTGGAAACTGACTTAACCATTCTTGTGGTGTCTATTTTCAATGTTTCCATCCCGTGAATCCACCTTCTGGCTTAATGGCAATATGGCGCTCCCAGCTGTGGTGCTGTCTATGGGCTGCACATTCAAACTCTTAAAGCTTAAAAATGGCTACCACAACACTGATTTTATTCCATTTCACTTAGTCATTAACATTTAATGATTACCTTATGTGCTGAGCACAAGGATGGAATATATTAAAAAAAAATAGGAGATGTGTTTTCTGGCTTTAAGCTGTTCAACTCAATTCAACAAGCATATTGAGGACGTTATAAGAGAAACATACGTTTTCTTTGGTGATAGTGGTGGAGGGGGGAGGATATTTACAAAGCAAGTCACTATCAATCCAGTGCAGTACCACAGTGAGTATCTGTTGTGAGAGAAAGAACGAACACAGGTTTGGCAGCCAGATAAGTCATGGTCTGAACCCTGGATTTGCCGCTTAATAGCTGTGTGACCTTGAACATGTCACTCTAGCCTCAGTTTCCTCATTTGTAAATTAGGGATACTACTACTTCTCAGGAGGTGAGGATTAGGGTTACTACATGTAAAATACATAACAGAGTGCTTGGCACATGACAAAAATACAATAAGTAGTTAACACTATTAATAATTACTCTGGCCATCAGTGCTATACTTCAGATCTGAGCTAGGGCTAGAGGATGAAGTGGCACTTGAAGGGGGATTATTAAGGTGAATTTCCATATGAGTTGGACTTTGAAATATGTTTTGAAGGAAGAGAAGTTGTATATCAGCACAGAAAAAAGGAAGAACAAATTGTAGGAATGAAGGTAATATGTGGGAGGCAGGATGATAATGCATTTATTTTATTCCATAAGTTATTGGGGTACAGGTGTTATTTGGTTACATAAGTTCTTTAGTGGTGACTTGTGAGATTTTGGTGCACCCATCACCCAGGCAGTATACACTGCACCATATTTGTGGTCTTTTATCCCTCACTCCCTCCCACTCTTCCCCTCAAGTCCCCAAAGTCCACTGTATCATTCTCATGCCTTTGCGTCTTTATAGCTTAGCTCCCGCATAACAGTGAGAACACACAGTGTTTGGTTTTCCATTCCTGAGTTACTTCACTTAGAATAACAGTCTCCAGTCACATCCAGGTCACTGCAAATGCTGTTAATTCATTCCTTTTTATGGTGACATAGTATTCCATCGTATATACATACTGCAGTTTCTTTATTCACTTGTTGATTGATGGGCATTTGGGTTGGGTCCATGATTTTGCAATTGTGAATTGTGCTGCTATAAATATGCATGTGCAAGTATCTTTTTCAAGAATGACTTCTTTTCCTCTGGGTAGATACCCAGTAGTAGGACTGCTGGATCAAATGGTGCTTCTACTTTTAGTTCTTTAAGGAATCTCCACACTGTTTTCCCTAGTGGCTTACATTCCCACCATTCCCACTAGCAGTGTGGAAGTGTTCCCTGTTCACTGCATCCATGCCAACATCTACTGTTTTTTTAAATTTTTTGATTACGGCCATTCTTGCAGGATAAGGTGGTATTGCGTTGTGGTTTTGATTTGCATTTCCCTGATCATTAGAGATGTTGAGCATTTTTTCATATGTTTGTTTATTGACCATATATTGCTTTGGCTCTCTGGGCTCCTTTTTGGTTCTATATGAATTTTGGAATTGTTTTTGCTAATACTGTAAGGAAAGATGGTGGTATTTTGATGAGGATTGCATTGAATTTGTAGGTTGCATTTGGCAGTATGGTCATTTTCACAATATTGATTCTACCCATCCATGAGCATGGGATATGTTTCCATTTGTTTGTGTCATTTATGATTTCTTTCAGCAGTGTTTTGTAGTTTTCCTTGTAGAGGTCTTTCAACTCCTTGGTTAGGTATATTCCTAAGTATTATTATTATTATTATTATTATTATTATTTGCAGCTATTGTAAAAGGGATTGAGTTCTTGATTTTTCACTTGGTTGCTGTTGGCATATAGAAGAGCTACTGATTTGTGTACATTAATCTTGTTATCTGGAAACTTTGATAAATTCTTTTATCAGTTCTAGGAGCTTTCTGGAGGAGTCCTTAGGGTTTTCAAAGTAAACAATCGTATCATCAGCAAGCAGTGACAGTTTGACTTCCTCTTTACTGATTTGGATGCCCTTTCTTTCTTTCTCTTGTCTTATTGCTCTGGCTGGTTAAAGACGATCTATGTTGAAGAGGATTGGTGAGAATGGGCATCCTTGTCTTGTTCCAGTTCTCACAGGGAATGCTTTCAACTTTTCCCCATTCAGTATTGTGTTGGCTGTGGGTTTGTCATAGATGGCTTTTATTACATTAAGGTATGTCCCTTGTATGCTGATTTTACTGAGAGTTTTAATCATTAAGGGATGCTGGATTTTGTCGAATGCTTTTTCTGCATCTATTGAGATAATCACGTGATTTTTGTTTTTAATTGTTTATTTGGTGTATGACATTTATTGACTTGTGTATGTTAAACCATCCCTGTATCCCTGGTATGAAACCCACTTGATCATGGTGGATTATCTTTTTCATATGTTGTTGAATTTGATTAGCTAGTACTTTGTTGAAGATTTTAGCATCAATGTTTGTCAAGGATATTGGTCTGTAGTTTTCTTTTTTGGTTGTGTCCTTTCCTGTTTTCGTATTAGGATGATGCTGACTTCATAAAATGGATTAGGGCGGGTTCCTTCTTTCTCCATCTTGTGGAATAGCGTCAAAAGGATTGGTGCCAACTGAATGTCTGGTACAGTTCTGCTGTGAATCTGTCTGGTGTTGGACTTTTTTTGTTGGTAATTTTTACATTACCATTTCAATTTCTCTGTTTGTTATTGGTTTGTTCACGGTATTTAATTCTTCCTGATTTAAGCTAGGAGGGTTGTATTTCTCCAGGAATTTATCCATCTCTTCTAGGTTTTGTAGTTTATGTGCTTAAGGGTGTTCATAGTAGCCCTGAATAATTTTGTATTTCAGTGGCATCAGTTGTAACATATCCTCTGTTTCGTTTCTTAGTGAGATTATTTGGATTTTCTCTCTTCTTTTCTTGGTTAATCTTGCTAACAGTCGATCAATTTTATGTATCTTTTGAAAGAACCAGCTTTTAGTTTCATTTACCTTTTGTATTTTTTTGTTGTTGTTTCAATTTCATTTAGTTCTGCTCTGATCTTGGTAACTTCCCTTCATCTGCTGGGTTTGGGTTTGGTTTGTTCTTGTTTCTTTAGTTACTGAAGCTGTGTGCTTAGAGTGTCAGTTTATGTTCTTTCAGTCTTTCTGATGCTGGCATTTAGGGCTATGAACTCTCCTCTCAGCACCGCCTTGCTGTATCCCAGAGGTTCTGATAGGTTGTGTCATTGTCATTCAGCTCAAAGAACTGTTTAATTTCCATCTTGATTTTGTTTTGATTCAATGCTCATTCAGGAGCAGGTTATTTTAATACACATGTATTTGCATGGTTTTGAAGGTTCCTTTTAGAGTTGATTTCCAGTTTTATTCCACTGTGGTCTGAGAGAGTTCTTGATATAATTTCAATTTTCTTAAACTGATTGAGCCTTATTTTATGGCCTATCGTATGGCTTATCTTGGAGAAAGTTCCATGCATTGTTGAACAGAATGTGTATTCTGTGGCTGTTGGATGAAATGTTCTGTATATATCTGTTAAGTCCATTTGTTCCAAGGTATAGTCTAAATCCACTGTTTGTTGACTTTCTGTCTTGATGACCTGTCTAGTGCTATCAGTGGAGTACTGAAGTTCTCCACTATTATTGTGTTGCTGTCTATCTCATTTCTTAGGTCTATTAGTAATTGTTTTATAAATTTGGGAGCTCCAGTGTTAGGTGCATATATGTTTAGGATTGTGATATTTTCCTGTTGGACAAGGTCTTTTACCATTAAAAAATGTCCCTTTTTGTCTCTTTTAACTACTGTGGCTTTAAAGTTTGTTTTGTCTGACATAAGAATACCTATTCCTGGGCCGGGCGCGGTGGCTCACA
>PVKV010007334.1:50166-73327 GCA_004027835.1 Alouatta palliata
AGATCGAGACCATCTTGGTCAACATGGTGAAACCCCGTCTCTACTAAAAATACAAAAATTAGCTGGGCATGGTGGCACGTGCCTGTAGTCTCAGCTACTCGGGAGGCTGAGGCAGGAGAATTGCTTGAACCCAGGAGGCGGAGGTTGCGGTGAGCCGAGATCGCGCCATTGCGCTCCAGCCTGGGTAACAAGAGCGAAACTCCGTCTCAAAAAAAAAAAAAAAAAAAAAAGAATACCTATTCCTGCTCACTTTTGGCGTCCATTTGCATGAAATTCCTTTTTCCACCCCTTTACGTTCATGTGAGTCCTTATGTGTCAGGTGAGTCTCCTCAAGGAGCAGATGGTTGGCGAGTTCTTATCCATTCTGTGGTTCTATATATTTTAAGTGAAGTATTTAGGCCACTCACCTTCCATTTTAGTATTGAAGTGTGAGGTACAGTTATGTTCATCGTGCTTTGTTTGCCTGTGTACTTAGGTTTATTTTTTGTGTTGCTTTTTAAGTTGTATTTTTGTTTTATAGGTCCTGTGTGATTTACGCTTTGAAGAGGTTCTGTTTTGATGTGTTTCCAGGATTTGTTTCAAGATGTAGAGCTCCTTTTAGCAGTTCTTGTAGTGGTGGCTTGGTAATGGCGAATTATCTCACCATTTGTTTGTCTGAAAATGACTGTATCTTTCCTTCATCTATGATGCTTAGTTTCACTGGCTACAAAATTCTTGGCTGGTAATTTTTTTTTTTTTTTTTTGAGGAGGCTGAAGATAGGTCCCCAACCCCTTCTAGTTTATAGGGTTTCTGTTGAGAAATCTGCTGTTAACCTGATAAGTTTTCCTTTATAGGTTGCCTCATGCTTCTGTCTCACAACTCTTAAGATTCTTTCTTTCGTCTTAACTTTGGATAACCTGATGACAATGTGCCGAGGTGAAGATATTTTTGCAATGAATTTTCCAGGTGTTCTTTGTGCTTCTTGTATTTGGATATCTAGGTCTCTAGCAAGGCTGGGGAAGTTTTCCTTGATTTCCCCAAATATGTTTTCCAAGTTCTCAGAATTTTCTTCTTCCTCAGGAACACTGATTATTCTTAGGCTTGGTCGTTTAACATAATCCCAGACTTCTTGGAGGTTTTGTTCATATTTTCTCATTCTTTTTTCTTTGCCTTGTTGGATTGGGTTAATTTGAAGAACTTGTCTTCAAGCTCTGAATTTCTTTCCTCTACTTGTTCAATTCTATTGCTGAGACTTTACAGAGCATTTTGCATTTCTAAAAGTGTGTCCAATGTTTCCTGAATTTTTGATCATTTTTTTCTTTAAGCTATCTATTTCCTTGACTACTTCTCCCTTCACTTCTTGTATCATTTTTTGGATTTCCTTGCATTGGGCTTTGCTTTTTATTGGTCCCACCCTGACTAGCTTAATAACTAAACTCCTGAATTCTTTTTCAGTTAAATCAGGGATTTCTTCTTGGTTTTGATCCACTGCTGGTAAACTAGTGTGATTTTTGGGGAGTGCTGAAGAGAACTTGTTTTGTCATCTTACTAGGGTTGGTTTTCTGGTTCCTTCTCATTTGGGTAGAATCTGACACAGGGAAGGTCTAGGGCTAAAGGCTGTTGTTCAGCTTCTTTTGTCCCACAGCGTGTTCCCTGGATGTAGTACTCTCTCCCTTTTCCTATGGATGTAGCTTCCTGTGAGCTGAACTGCAGTGATTGTTATCTCTCTTCTGGGTCTAGCCACCCACTGAGTCTACCTGGCTCCGGGTTTGTACTCTGGGTTGTCTGCATATCATCCTGTGATGTGAACCATCTATGGGTTTCTCAGCTGAATGCCAGCACCTCTTTCAGTGGAGGTGGCAGGCGGGGGGTGTAATAGACTCCATGAGGGTTATTAATTTTGGTGGTTTAATGCTCTATTTTTGTCTGGTTGGCCTCCTACCAGGAGGCAGTGCTTTCCAGAAAGCATCAGCTGTAGTAATGCGGAGAGCAACTGGCGGTGGGTGGGGCCCTAGAACTCCCAAGATTATATGCCCTTTGTCTTCTGCTACCAGGGTGGATAGGAAAGGACCATCAGGTGGTGCTGGGACTAGGCGTGTCTGAGCTCAGACTCTCCTTGGGTGGCTCTTGCTGCGGCTGTTGTTGGGGATGGGGGTGAGGTTCCCAGATCACTGGAGTTGTGTACCTAGAAGGATTATGGCTGCCTCTGCTGGGTCATGTAGGTTGTCAGGGAAGTGGGGGAAACCTGGCAGTCACAGGCCTCACCCAGCTCCCATGTAATCCAAAGGGCTGGTCTCACTCCCACCCTGCCTTCCCACAACAGCCCGGAGTCTTTCCAGGCAGAGGGCAAGAGGGGCTTGAAAACTCGTTCCAGGCTAGAAAGAAAAGGGCTTGGTTCTTTCCCTGTCTGTGAAGTCTGCACACCCGATTTGCGCCAGGAGGCTTCTCGCCCCATTTAAGTTGTTACAAACTTCAGCTATAGAATTCCTTCTCCCCGTGGAGTTTTACCTCCTGCGCCTCTGGCCACGCTGCTGTTGGGTCCCTGTGGTGCCAGGCAGGAATGGGCCAGCAGGGGATGCAGCTCCCAGGGCCTTTCGGCTGCTTCCTCTACCCCTGTATTTTGCTCAGATCTCTAAACTGACTCAGCTCCAGGTAAAGTGAGAAACTTCTCTTGCAAACAGACCTTCAGCTTCTCCGGTGGGGGGGTATGTGTTTGGGAGAGGAGGGTCTCCCTTTCCTACTTCCACAGTTGGGGCACTCACAGTATTTGGGGTATCTCTCAGGTCCTGCAGGAACAGTCTGCTTCTTTCAGAGGGTCTCGATAATGAATTTATTGAATATGGAGCCACCAAGCTCATGTGTTCTGGAGAGTCTTGTGGACACGATCAATGAGCGAAGCAAACAGTGGTGCCATGTGCTGGGAGGGGGTAATTCAGAGTTAAGAAACAGGCAAGGCCTAAAGCAAATTACCTTGTACTTTGCCACTCCAACATTTACATTACAGGTAAAATCAGGTTAAAATGAATATTAAGGATAATTCTGTAGAACTCTTACAACTCAATAATAGCAAAGACCCCCAAATAATCTGATTTAAAAATGGACCTGAGTAGATTTCTTTTTTTCAGACAGGGTCTTGCTCTGTCACCCAGGTTGGAGTGCAGTGGTGCCATCTTGGCTCACTGAAACCTCTGCCTCCTGGGTTCAAGAGATTCTCACGCCTCAGCCTCTGAGTAGCTGGGATTACAGGTGCATACCACCATACCTGGCGAATTTTTATATTTTTAGTAGAGACGGGGCTTCACCATATTGGCCAGGCTGATCCCAAACTCCTGACCTCAAGTGATCCACCTGTCTCAGCCTCCCAAAGTGCTGGGATTACAGGTATGAGCCACCATGCCCAGCCAACTTTTTTTTTTTTTGAGACAGAGGCTGGAGTGCAGTGGAACAATCTTGGCTCACTGCAACCTCTGCCTCCCTGGTTCAAGCATTTCTTGTGCCTTAGCCTCTCCAGTAGATGGGATTACAGGCTTGTACCACCATACTCGACAAATTTTTTGTATTTTCAATAGAGACAGTGTTTCACTATGTTGGCCAGGCTGGTCTCGAACTCCTAGCCTCAAGTGATCTGCCCACCTCAGCCTCTCAAGGTGATGGGATTACAGGCATGAGCCACCACACCTGGCCTGAATAGATTTTTTTAAAAAAACATACAAATGGCCAACAGATATATGAAAGGTGCCCAGCATCACTGATCATCAGGGAAATGCAAATCAAACCCACAATGAGATATCACTTCACACCTCTTCAGATGGCTATTATCAAAAAGACAAAAGATAAGTGTTGGTGAGAATATGGAGAAAGAAAACCCTTATCCATTGTGAGTGAGAGTGTAAATTAGTGCAGCCACTGTGGAAAACAGTATGGAGGTTCCTCAACAATGTAAACACAGAACTACCCTGTGATCCACCAATTCCACTTCTGAGTGCATATCCAAAGAAAATGAAATCTCAAAGCGATATGTGCACCACTGTGTTAATTGCAGCATTAATCATAATAGCCAAGACCTGGAAACAACGTAAGCATGAGCTGATGACAGAGGAAAGGATGAAGAAATTGTGGTATGTGTGTATATGTGCATATATATACACTGGAATATTATTTAGCCTTAAAAACGGAAATTCTGTCATTCGTGACAACATGGATGAACCTGGAGAATAGTATGCTAATTGAAATAAGCCAGACACAGAAAGACAAATATTGCATGATCTCACTTACATGTGGAATCCAAAAGAATAAAACTTATAGCAACAGAAAGTAGAAGAGGGATTACCAGGGGTTGGAAGGTGGGGGAAATGGGGAAATGCTGGTTAAAGGATGCAAACCTTCAGTTATAAGATGAATGAATTCTGTAGACCTAACGTATAGCATGGTGATGGTGGTTAATAATCACATATTACGTACCTAAAATTTGCTAAGAGAGTAGATCTTAAGTTCTGAACACACACACACACACACACACACACACACACATCCATATGAGATGATGGCTATGTTAATTAGCTTGATTGTGGTAATCATTGCACAATGTATATGTATGTATATGCATATCATGATATCATGCTGTACACCTTAAATAAGTATCTTTTTTGGGTCAGTTATACCTCAACAAAGCTGGGATGGGGGAAGGACAATTTTGCAAGAGAAAATTTAGCACATAAAAATCTTGACCACAGGTGACAGCTGGAAGTAAGAATAACTTTTAGCTTTGTTTTGGAATGCTGGGGCAAGCTATAAATGCTCATAGGTGAAAAATCTTATGGTCTTTGCTGGTTTTAGTAGGGAGACTTTTCCTTTTTTCCTGCCTCCTGCCCTCCTGAGTCCTGCAGAAACGTAGTACCTGCTGAAGACAGCAGGGTGCAGTGTGAGTGCCCAGATTTTCCTTGCTCTGGCCATGTTTCTGGTGATTCAAGTTAAAGATCTCAAAGTCCAGAGAGGTGTCTTGGTTTTATTTGAAAGGAAGCAAAGAGCTCCATGATGAGAATGGGCATTTTTTGAAGAAGTCCTGGGGGAACAACCGATGTAAACAGAGGAACTAGGTCTGTTATATGTAGATCAACCAAAATTCTACCCAAGAGCTGATGTTTGGGCTTGGGTTCAATATTTGTCAATGTCAAGGTTCACAATGTAACGGCAGTTAACCAAACATTTAAGGACAGTCACAAATGTTAATGTATACATAGTAAAGTTGGCCACTGGTTTACTTGCACCGTCAGCGTTAAGAAACAGAATTGCAGTTTTCACTGGAAAAATCTGTCATCATTGCCCATGTGCTTAATGTAGAAGTCATCATCATTGCCATCATTACTATTACTTGCATATTACAGGTTTCTTTCACTGACACAAAGATGCACACCTTTTAAAGGGAGAAGGTCTTTTACTTTAATGCTTCAAAGTCCTTTGGGATGTATTTTCCCTTCACTAGGAATTAACTTGTGATTAACAATCTGCCCACTATAGCACTTTAAAACACGGAACAACAGGCACTTCTGTTTATACCAAAGGCCTATTAAATTTTAATTTAGATATACTCTGTTAACCTTCTTCCATATAAATAAAATACCTTCCCTAAAGAGAAAAAGTAAATCTCATTGAGCTCCCTTGGTGAATACCTTGTATATCTTGAAAACAGACATAGGGAGATCTTGCAAATGAGAGTACCAGAGGGGGACTCAGAGCGAAGTATTCATTCATTCATTTAATAAATATTTATTGAACATCTATTATATGCTAGACAGGGTGCTAGGTGCTGAGTATACAGCAGTGAACAAGAAGGAATTATGATATTTCTGTGGACTTTGGTTTTTCCATTCTCTGAAATAAATATATTCACTTTTGATGCTTATATGTCACTTTGAGATGATGGTAATGCTCAGTGACTTTTAAAAATAATGATAATTCAATTCTGATTTGACTCACAGTTTGAGAACCTGCTGAGGGCTCCTGTGACAGTTTTACATGTGGTTATGCCATTTGATTTAATAAGAACAGCTCAGCCTCTCAGAACATACTGTGAGGTGGAGGGCAGTAATTTACCAGTTGATAACAAAAAAACAAGGCTCAGAGAGGTCAAGTGAACTGTCTACGGTATCACACGAGTTAGTGGAAAGACTGTGGCCAGAACCCACTGCCATTGCAATGAAAAGATTTTCAGATTTTCTTTTAATTCTAGGCTGATATCCTGTATTTAGAAACTCTTAGAAATCATTTTCAGAGTTTATGGGATGTACTCTGGTATATACCAGGGCCTCCATTTTCATCTTTCCTCACAATTTGTAGTTTGTGACAAGTCCCATTTCCTTTCTGTAGCTAACCTTATGTTTTGGAAGGGCCATTACTAGTCTCTGGTAGCTGTTTTTCATATCAATTCTTCTTAAAGATTGGCTTTTCCTTCATTTCCTTTTTTAGAAAAAAAAAACATAGTAACTATCAATGCTCAAAATAAAGATTGTTGTTTCAAAGTTCACAGTTATCTAAAATAAGGGTTAATTAATTTATTTTTGAGACAGGGTCTTGCTCTGTCATCCAGGCTGGAATGCAGTGGCATGATCCCAGCTCACTGCAGCCTCCAACTCCTGGGCTTAAGCGATCCTCCTGCCTCAGCCTCCCATGTAGGTAGGATTATAGATGTGTGCCACCATGCCCACCTAATTTTTTATCTTTAATTTTAGAGATCAGTCTTGATGTGTTGCTTGGCTAAAATAACTTTTTTCCTTTTTCTCTCACCTGAAGCTTTTATTTGGTAAATGTCAGATGACCATTTTCCTCAAGAAACAAGAGGCTACAATCTAAAAAAACCGATATAGGTAGGAAATGTTTGACTAAATTAAATTCTATGATAATTAGTGAACCTTATATATCTTCAATTTCCTGTGAAATACAAACAACAATGTTGTTTTTTTTTTAAGTTTGGGGTACATGTGCCAGTTTGTTACATAGGTAAATTCTGTCATGGGGGTTTGTTGCATAGATTATTTCATCACCCAGGTATTAAGCCTAGTACCCATTGGTTATTTTTCCTGATCCTCTCCTCCCTGACCCTCACTCTCTGATAGGTCCCAGTGTGTGCTGTTCCCCTCTATGTGTCCACGTGTTCTCATCATTTAGCTCCCATTTGTACGTGGAAACATGTGGTATTTGGCTTTAAAAATTCTGTATTGTTGGAGATCAGGTATGATGGCTCACGCCTGTAATCCCAGCACTTTGGGAGGCCAAGGCAGGTGGATCACCTGAGGCCAGAAGTTTGAGACCAGCCTGGCCAACATGGCTAAACCCTGTCTCTACTAAAAATACAAAAATTAGTCAGGCGTGGTGGTGTACGCCTATGATCCCAGCTACTAGGGAGGCTGAGGCATGAGAATCACTTCAGCCTGGGAGGCAAAGGTTGCAGTGAGGCAAGATCATGACCCTCCCTGCACTCCAGCCTGGGCAACACAGTAAGACTCTGTTTAAAAAAAAAACTCTATTGTTGGAATTTAGACTACTTGAAATATTTTGCTATTCTTAATAATGATGTGATTAATATATGTACATTTAAATCTTTGTGATTATTTCCTGGTGATAAATTTTAAAAAGTAGATATTATTAAAATTTGAATTTGCTGATACAGAAAATAAGTACTTTACAATGTTATTAAAATAAAGAATGTTTTGAACTATAGGTTACCTGAGATGCAAAATAAGCTAACCTCATTTCACAGCTGAGAAAACTGAAAATGACAGAAAGTGATAAGCTCAAGGTAATACAGCAAATTAGAAGAAGAGTTAGAGACCAGGTGCAGTGGCTCACACCTGTAATCCCAGCACTTTGGAGGAGACAAGGCAGGAGGATGGCTCAAGGCCAGGAGTTCAAAACCAGCCTGGGCAACATAGCAAGACCCTATCTCTACAACAAAAAAGAAAAGAAAAAAGAAAAAGAGCTGGATTTGACTATCTGAAACTTCAGTATGATGAAGAACATTACAAATAAAACACAATGACAGGACTGGGTTTCAAGCACTTGAGGCATGGAGGGGTAGGGCACAGATATAGCAGGCAAAGGAGATGGCAAGAGTGGTTGGGAGATTGGTTACATTAAACAAATATATAAACTGACTGAGCAAATAAGTAACTATATTGAGGGATAAAGACTCAAGCTTCTCATTGTTGGAGAAGGTATTTATTTTTTAGTGTTCTAATAAAACTTTATTTATAAAAAATGAATGGTGGGTCGGATTTAGCCTGTAGGCCATATTTTACCAACCCCTGCTCTAGACTATCTGAATCTTTCTGTTTCTGGGATCTTTGTCCTCCCTCCTCCCTCCTCCCTCCTCCCTCTTTCCTTCTCCCCCTCCCTCCTCCCCCTTTCTTCCTTTCTTCCTTCTCCCTCTTCGACACTGGGTCTCTGTTGCCCAGGCTGGAGTGTAGTAATGCAACCACAACTCACTGCAGTGTTGACCTCCCGGGCCCAAGCAATCCTCCCACCTGAGCCTCTCAAATAGCTGGGATCACAGATGAGTGCCATTATGCCTGGCTAATTTTGTTTATTTTTAAAAATTTTCTGGCAGAGACTGGGTCTTACTATGTTGCCCAGGCTGGTATTGACTCCTGAGCTCAAGCAATTCTCCTGCCTTAGCCTTCCAAAGTGCTGGGATTATAGGCATGAGCCATCATACCTGGCCTGGGATTTTATTTTGTAAATATACACAGTTACTACGTTCCAAGCTCTATTTACCTTTTTTTTTTTTTTAATTTGTAAGCTAAAATAATGGTTTGAGGTTGGGTTTTTTTTTTTTTGATATCTTTAAATTGATATATAATAGCTATATGTATTTTGACCATACATGTGCTATTTTGATACATGTATACAATGTGGATACATTGTAACTGTACCCAAAATCAGAGTAAGCAGAATATCCATCAAGATATTTACTTTTAAGTGTGGAAAAGGGTAATTCAAGAAAGAAGCTTGAGGTGCTGGATTGAAACTGGAGATGCTGGCAGGAACTCATGGTTTTATAATATAAACTCTGATAGATACCAACATAGTTATAGATGCATACATGTGTGTATATGTACATATGTGTGTTTATATGCATATATATGTGTATAATTGTGTATGTATTATACATATGTAATACATGTACTTCTTAGCTCTGTCCACCAAGAGGTCTCTAGAAGGAGTTACGCTCTAGAAGCAATGACAGCACTAAGAGCCCAGATCTTACAGGGCTTCTGGGTCGATCCTAGGTTTGGGGAAAGAAAAATAAAAAATGAGCCTGGAACATCTTATTGTGTCAGAAAGTAAGATATGCTCAAAGAATGATGAGGACATGTCAAAAGGACACAAGAGACACCCTGAAGGGTCTCCCACTGGCCAAATCTGGAACAACTAGGCATCAAAACGATGAAAATATCAAAATATAACCCATTAAATAAAATAGAAACCTGTGAGTTCATACTGACATAAATACGTACAGACATACAGACATAAATGAAAGGTGGAGATGGAAAATTGTTTCCTGCAGTAGATTGCCAGAAATTTCAACACAAAATTTTTACCAGAAAAATTTCCACAGCAGTAGAAAATTACCACTATCATAGTGGTAGTGGATTCAGGAAAAAGTAGGCAATAGATGCTAAGTGTTCTGAGTGGAATTTGATAAGCAATACACTACTGGGTGCTCTTGGAACACCTTTCTACAAAATATTACTAATCAATTACAAAGGAGGAAATAGTAATTTTCTATGGTGGAGAAACATGGCCCAAAATAAAAAGAGAGAGGAGAAAGCCACAAATGACAATCTGAGAGAAGGTACTTACACGATGTATAACAGTCAAAGAGTAACAGTTTCCAGCATGCAAAGAGCCCCAACAAATCAACATTTGTATTATGGTCTAACTTAAACGGCACAGAAGATATGATTAGGCAGTTACGAAAAGATATGTAAATGGGCGAACAAACATATGAAGAGGTGTGGATCTTTGCTGATCATCAAAGAAATGCTGAATAAAACGAAATTTATTTTAACCTGTTAGACTGACAAAAAATGAGAGCTTGATAATATGCCTGTCAGCTGCTTCACTGGCATCACAAGGCATGTCAGTTACAAAAAAAAAAATTAAGGTGTTTTCTGAAGTGATACCACTTGCAAAATGGCTAGAAAATATGCCAGTGATACGCAAAGAATCTATTATATACAGAGAACAAACATACTTCTCTTGCTAATGTAGAAACACCTTTGGTGTGGTCACTGAGAATTTCTTCCAATATTCTGTCAATAATTGTAACACAAATAATCACATACTGAAGTATTTACGGGAAGGGACAAGGGGAATTCATAGTATGACAAAATCAGAGAATCTAATATCTATCTGTCCCATTCATCCAGTGAATATCTGAGTTCCCTCTTCAAAAGCCTTAGCAACACCATCCGGCATCTGCTAGAACTCCTCCATTGCTCATTCATTCATTGAGCAAATATTTACTGAACACCTACTTTGTGCCAGGGCAGATGCAAATGCTGAGAATACAGTGAGGGAGCAAAAAGAAACACAGGACGTCACTTAAAAGAGCTTACAATCGGTAGGAGGAGACAAAGATGAATCAAATAGTCATGTAAATACGTTTAAAGTTGTAACTGAGATAAGTGGTATGAGGAAGAGCTACAAAATGATATGAAAATCTAAAAAAGGGGTATTTGACTTAGGAAGGTCAGGAAGGGCTTCAATGAATATGGCTTGAGCTGAAATATGATGGCTGGGAGGGTGGCTAACTAGGTCAAAAGAAAAGGCAAGAGCATTTAAGGTGGAAGAACTCCATGTGTGAAGGCCCCGTGGCAGATGGCGTATGATGAGTAAGTGGGAATGAGACAGGCTGTGTGGATGGACCAGACCAAATGACAGGGCGAGTTAGGGTGAGACAAGACTGGCCAGGAACATGGAACCAGCAAAGTGAAGGATGGGACCGTTCTGCCAGAAGCCCGGAAGGGTGGTAAGCCCAAGGAAGGACTGGCATTGTGTTTGGAGAAGATCCCTCTGACTGCTGTGTGCAAGTTTCCTCATACCAAACTCAAATAAAAACCACAAGTCAACTGTCCCCATAGTTCCATCCTTCCTATTGTCCCAGAGACCACAGGTTTAGCCCTTCTCGTTCTTTCTTTCTTTTTCTTTCTGAGATGGAGTCTTGCTCTGTCACCCAGGCTGGAGTGCAGTGGCATGATCTTGGCTCGCTGCAACCTCCACCTCCTGGGTTCAAGCAATTCTATTGCCTCAGCCTCCTGAGCAGCTGGGATTACAGGCATCTGCCATCATACCTGGCTAAACTTTTCTTTGTATTTTGGTAGAGATGGGGTTTAACTGTGTTGGCCAGGCTGATCTTGAACTCCTGACCTGAAGCGATCCACTCGTCTGGGCCTCCCAAAGTGCTGGTATTACAGGCATGAGCTACCATGCCCAGCCTTTTTTCTTTTTTGAGACAGGTTCTCTCTCTGTCACCTAGACTGGAGTGCGGTGATGTGATTCCAGGTCACTGCAGCTGAGGTGGGAGGTTGAGCCTACAGTGAGCTGGGATCAAGTGATCCTCCCACTTCAGCCTCCTAAGTAGCTGGAACTACAGGTGCATGCCACTATGTCCAGCTAATTTTTTTGTAATTTTTGTAAAAATGGGGTCCCATTATGTTGTCCAGCCTGGTCCCGAACTCCTGGGGTCAAGTGATCTGCCTGACTTGGCCTCCCAAAGTGCTGGGATTACAGGCATGAGCCACTATGCCCAGCCAACCTTTCTTTCTTATGACAAATATTTGGGGAGGGCAGCCTCCCCTGGCTGTCCTCCCCCTGCATCCCTGGCATTCAGATTTCTCCAGGGCGCGCTGTTTCTCTCCTGCCTCCACCACAGGGAGATTTCCAAACGACCTTCAGTTTGTCCTTTTCCCTCTCAACGTACAGGCCTTAGAACAGAATGTAAAACCAATGGAGGGTCCAGGAAGGCAAATGGAAAATGATTATTGAACAAACTGAAAACTGCCAAAAAACATAAACTCTCACTCTGAAACCATCATCTGACTGAAAGGGAGAACTGTAAAGCTGACAATAATGATCCTAAAACAACTAAAGCCTATTTCCAATGCTGATGACCGAGGCTATCGAGAGAGGAGGCCGGTTCATTTTGCCTTTCAGAGGTCTGGACACGCAGCACCAAGAGAGGAGCAACTGAACATTTTAGAACACGAGTTTTAAATGAGACAGGTTCTCACTCTGCCACCCAGACTGGAGGGCAGTGATGCGATCCCAGTTCATGGCAGCTGAGGGGGGAGGTTGAGGCTACAGTGAGCTGGGATCAAGTAATCCTCCCACTTCAGCCTCCTGAGTAGTGAAATAGTAGTGAACTTGAACATTATACTTTTAGGGGGAAAAAGCAAAGTAAAAAAGGTTAAAGATCATTTATCCCAAATATTATATCTCAGCACCATACCTATGCACATGAAGAATCTCACAAATGGAATATTAAATGAATAAAAGCATACAGTAAAATAATAACAGAATGTCATAAGCTACAAAATACTTAAAACCATGCAGAATAAAACTCTACATTATTTTCAGGTGTATCCATGTATGGTGAAAAGTATAGAGACATGAAAGGGAATCAAAACCCCAAGTATAAGAGGGTAGCTTCCTCCTGGCCTCTAGGAGGAAGAGCCATGTTTGGCAAGGAGCACACAGGACTGCAGGTGGCACTGACCACACTTTGTTTCTTAAGCTGGGCAGGGGCCCATGATATTCATTATATTATTATTTAGACCTTTTGATATTTCTGAAATATCTCTCAATACATTTTCTAAAGAAAAAGATGAGACAATCTAAGCTGTGAGTGAACAACTGATAAGAAAAGGAATACAAATGTGAACTCTTAACTCCTGCCTAGTGATTGATCTTCTATTTAAAACAGGCTCTAGACAGGTTCACTCCCTGGATGGCATAAAATAGTTTCATGACACATAGGCATAAAACTAATGGGCAAAACTGAGGGCCTAATCAACAGAGCTATGAACCGTGAGGGATGAGTTTCAGTCACTCTTTTTTTTTTTTTTTGAGATGGAGTTTCACTCTGTCACCCAGGCTGGAGTGCAGTGGTGTGATCTCGGCTCACTGCAACCTCCGCCTCCCGGGTTCAAGCGATTCTCCTGCCTCAGCCTCCCGAGTAGCTGGAATTATAGGCACGTGCCACCACACCCAGCTAATTTTTGTATTTTTAGTAGAGACAGGGTTTTGCCGTGTTGCCTGGGCTGGTCTTGAACTACTGAGCTCAGCTCATCTGGCTGCCTCAGCCTCCCAAAGTGCTGGGATTACAGATGTGAGCCACTGCACACAGTCTCAGTCACTCTTTAACTCCAACTGTCTCTGAATGAGACAACTCTGGTCCTGTATGTCCAGATATAAAGCCCAGTCTCACTTGGATTCGCATGGGCCATACAGGTGTTGAATTTAGAGCTAGTTCATCAGAGAATCAGTCAATGTTAGGAAAAGCCCTCGTATTCCCTGTTGCACTGGTATGCAGGGTACAGACTCATTGCATGTTTTAGCATTTCATGTGGCATCCATTCAACTTACCTGCTGTTGCAAGGTGCTTGGATCAATAAAAGTCACCAGATCTACAGAAAAGTAACCAACCACATCTTTCATTTTGCAGGCCTTTCCAATCTGGAGGCACAAATACACGAGAACTTGGGGATCCACTGAGGTCTGGGGCATGGTGGTACCAGAGGAGATGAAGGGGCTTTCGGCATGAAGCTGGTCCCCTGTTGACAGCACGCTGATTTTCCCACCCGGCTCTATCAGCATGTCCACTGTCAGGTTGGTGACACTATCCGTAGGTGGGAATGCTTCGATCACACCCCCTGGTGGGAAAAACATGGAGTAGGTAAAAGGACACATTGACGGGGACTGTGCCCATTTGGAGCAGGAAGGAAGCACCCAGGCTTTGGTTGACTTGGACTCAGATTCTGCATCTGCCATGTCTTGGAAGACTTTGGGCAAGTAGCTTACATTCTCTGAACTTACTTTTCTTTGTCTGTAATATGGGTATAATAAAGCCTACCTCATTAGATGCTTGTGAATCTTAGAGATACTCTATGTATCTGTAGTATTTAGCCCAGTGCTTGGCATATTGTAGGGCCCAATGAATGGTAGTTTTGATTCTGATTATAATTTGGAGACACTGTGAAGATCACTATGTCTATGCCCAAAAATTCATTCAACAGTGAACGCCAAGAATTATGGTCAAATCCCTCATGGGGAATTAACTGCCCACAGTCCACAGTTGGCATCTTGATGAGCAGCGTGCTCTTTTTGGTAAACTCCACTGCTTTTTGAAGGTTTCACAGGTTTGGGCTTTTTGCAGGCAGAGAGAACATTGACCATCACGTCAGCCAAAGGAATCCTATATAAAGCCAGTTATGAAATGTTTTTAAAATATAGAACCAAGAGATATTGCCATGTTTGAAGAACATGTATGTTCTCTCCGCTGATAATGGGAGCTTTATAATTTATTACATTTTACCTGTTGCTCTGAATGCCCAAAATCACAGAGGCAAGTCTAATGTTGAACCACAGCAACAACATTTTTCTGGCTAATTTGTGGGCTCAGTGGCGTCCACAAAAATCATACAGCCCCGATCTTGTTTTTAGGCCCAACTTACAAATCTTACTGTATATGTCCTCTTTGTAGAGAAAAAATTTAAGATATTATTTGTAAAGAGTTAGATAACTTAATTTAAAAGTAAAAACAAAGTGTTGCACAGACAGGTGCCATCTAGAACCTGACATCATTAAGAGAAACGTGGCCTGTATTTCACAAGTGTGCTGGGGGCTGGGAGGAGAAGTGTGACCTCTGCCTATAGTTGTAAGCCACAGACTTTGAACAGCATACAAAGAAAAAAATGAGCAGTTCTCAAACATAGTCATCTGTTACTTCATACAAAAAATACTTTCCTTAAATGTCTATCAATTTGGTCAGAGGTAGTCCTAATGAACACCAAGTTTCAGAAGGAAAACTCATTTTGGAGGGTACATATTCAACCCCTAATTTTTGTATTTGGTTGGCTGGAGACATTCTTTTCTTCAAATGAGGCCTATTCTTGGGTGCTATACCTAAATACCAGTTACTGGGGATTTAGCAAGGTAAATGCAACAAAATAACAATGACAAAAATCTACAAAAGCAAAAAACCTAGTGAGTCGGCCAGGGGCAGTGGCTCACACCTGTAATCCCAGCACTTTGGGAGGCTGAGGTGGGCAGATCATGAGGTCAAGAGATCGAGACCATCCTGGTCAACATGGTGAAACCCCGTTTCTTAAAAATAAATAAAAAAATAAATAAATTTCTAAACAAACAAACAAACAAACAAACAAACAAAAAACACCTAGTGAGTCTCTACGCTTTAGTTAACTTTGTAGCTTTAGCTGTCACCTATGTTTTGAAAGATAGTGCTTCAGTGGAAACACACTATCGTTTGTAACTTACAAGATCACTTGGGTATTTTATTTAAGAGTAGCTTATTTGTACTATCATCTCAGCATCGTGACCATAAGCTTTTCATTGTTATTTTTTTCCACTCAAAGTAGTTAATTCCTCTTCTGAAAAATATATTGCCACAAAGTGAGACCCTGTCACTACAAAAAAATTTTAAACAATAAATTAGCTGGCTGTGGTAACAGCTACCCAGGAGGCTGAGATGGGAGTACTGCTTGAGCTTGGGAGGCAGAGGCTGCAGTGAGCTAAAATTGTGCCACCGCACTCCAGTCTGGGGTGACAGAGTGAGACCCTATCTCAAAAAATTAAAATTAAAAGTACTGCTTTTGACATAAACCTATGACAATTTAGAAATCAAATCTGTAGCACATTTTGTGGCCATAAGCACACTGGAGAGAATATAAATGGAATGAAACAGGCAATGGTGGAAGCTGCAGGGAGGGAGACGCTGACCTTAGAGTCGGGACACCTGGGGGACAACCTGGCTGAGTCAGGGACCACTGATGCAGGGCCTGCTGTCTGCACTGGGTTGAGAGAAAGGCAGAAACGAAAAACACATGACTTTCAAGAACCAGGTATTAAAATGTGCTAAAATTGTAGGATCTAACTTTGTGTTCCATTTACTACTTACTGGTTGTGTTGCCCAAGTTCCCCCCTGTCTTTGAGCTTCAGTCTCTTCATGAAGAAAATTGAGTTAATAAAGCTTATACAGCCCTCCATAAATAAGCATGGCTGAGAAAGCAGGATAAAGACGGACAAGAGGTGGAGGTGAAGCCTTAGCTTGTGGTTATATAGCTCAGATGAGATAGTCACTGGGAAAGCCTTTCTCATCTACACGGCTCACATTAAAAGAAATAGTTTGGGGGAAGGCTTTTGCAGGCTGATGCTGGAAGATCTGGAAACTTCTTAACACCCTGACCTGGACAGGCCTGGAGATCATCATGGTCTTCCCCGCATAACTTTTTTTTTTTCTTCCCAAGACAGAGTCTTCCTCTGTCTCTCAGGCTGGGGTACAGCTCACCGCAACCTCTGCCTCCTGGGTTCAATCGATTCTCTTGTCTCAGCCTCCTGAGTAGATGGGATTACAGGCATTACAGGTGTGTGCCACCATGCCTGGCTAATTTTTGTATTTTTAGTAGAGACGGGGTTTCACCATGTTGGCCAGGCTGGTCTTGAACTCCTGACCTCGTGATCCACCTGCCTCTGCCTCCCAAAGTGCTGGGATTACAGGCATAAGCCACCATGCCCAGCCTTCCCCGCATAACTTTGAAAGAAAGCTTATGAGGCTGGGCATGGTGGCTCACGCATGTACACCCACCACTTTGGGAGGCTGAGGCGGGCAGATCACGAGGTCAGGAGTTTGAGACCAGCCTGGCCAACACGGTGAAACCCCATCTCTATTAAAAATACAAAAATTAGCTGAGCATGGTGGCATGTGTCTGCAATCTCAGGTACTCGGGAGGCTGAGGCAGGAGAATCTCTTGAACCCAGGAGGTGGAGCTTGCAGTGAGTCGAGATTGCATCAGACTCGGCAACAGGAGCGAAACTCCATCTCAAAAAAAAAACAAAGACAAAAACACCTTATTATTGATCTTTTTTGTGTGTGGTAGCTACTTGATTTTCTTCCATTTATGCATGGGGTTGACTTTCTTTACTTTGACTTGTCTGTCAGTGGGTACATGTGGAAATTTATAGAATCACAAAATTTTAGAGTTGAAAGGACATTGGAAGCTGTCTAGCACAACTGTCCTCCGCAAAGATTGTCTTTTCAGTAATCTTGTCAGACGGCTGCCATTCAACCCCTTGCTTAAATAATTCATTAATGGGGTGTCCAGTACACCCAGCCCAGCCAGTGTATTCCAACAACCAACAGATCTGTCCTTTCTAATCTTCTCTCATACACTGAGCTAAGATATGCCCTGATAAATGTACCTACTGGCTCTGCTCAAGACTTCTGGAGCAGCACAGAGGTAGCTTTTAACGGGCTCTTCTATGTGTCAGCAGAGTGATTTGGGGTTAATCTTTTGCACTTCCATTTCCATGTCTACAAAATGAGGGTGATAATGGTGCCCACCTCACAGGATGGTTAGGAAGCTGCAATAAGTTAACATAATATACTTCGAAGAGTGCCTGGCACATCATAAGCACTATCTAAGCTCACTATTTTATCATCGCTGTGCTGTTGCTACTGCTGTTGTTATCATCTGACATGACATTTTCTTAACATTATTGATTAATGCTGACATTATCACTTGACAGTAGTGGAAAGATGCCTTCTGTGGTCTGTTACACTAACCCTCTCTTCTGGTGCATGTGGGTAAGAATATAATAGCTGTCTTGCACTGTGACCTCCTAGAGAGTGAGGGCCGTGGCATGGGCGTGCCCCTGTGTAGCACCCCCACAGGGACCTCTGAGATTGCAGGTAGGCATCATTCACCATTCATTCCCTCATTCATGGACCACCCAATGTTGTTAGGAAATGAGGATGAAGGAGGAGGAGAAGGAGGAGGAGGAAAGGAATGGAGGCTTGCTTTGTTTCTGGACTGTAGCGAACCTTTGTTTGAAAATGCTGTATTCAGAACTGGAAGTGAGACCATTTCTTCTCTCCTAGAAAACAGAAGGAGAAACTAATACTCTATTTTTTTTTTTTTTTTTGAGATGGAGTCTCACTCTTTGTCATCAGGCTGAATGTTTTCAGCCATTTCAGTTTTCATATTTCAAAAGTGATTTGACCCCCTAAAAACTATTAATTTTTTTTTTTGAGACGCAGTGGTACGATCTTGGCTCACTGCAACCTCCGATTCCTGGGTTCAAGCAATTCTCCTGCCTCCGCCTCCCAAGTAGCTGGGACTACAGGCGTGTGCCACCATGCCCAGATAATTTTTGTATTTTTAGTGGAGACGGGGTTTCACCATGTTGACCAGAATGGTCTCAATCTCCTGAAACTGTGATCCGCCCACCTCGGCCTCCCAAAGTGCTGGGATTACAGGCGTGAGCCACTATGCCTGGCCCTGAAACTAACACTTATTAAAGATGATTTTGTGTCAGGTTCGGTGGTAGAAACTTTCATATCTGTATTTCACTGAGTCCACCCAATGACCCTGTAAGGTAGACAAGTGAGGAAACCGGGCCTCGAGGGGTTCAAGCACCTTGCTCAAGCTCATAGACGGGGTCCAGACCCAGTTAATCTGATTCCAAAGGCCACCTCTCGGGAGGAGTTTGTGGTGTAAAAAAAGGCCTGAGATCTGGAGCCCCACATGCCGTGCTTTGCATGCTAGGTTCCTATTTACTTAAGAGGCTGGGTGTAAGATAAATATTTAGGCAACATTTTAAAAAGAAAACCTTAGGAGCTCTTTTCTAAACCAACACAGGAGACGCAAAGTATTTAAATTGGCCCCAGTTGACCCAAAACTAGAATCCAAGGTTGTGTAGACTAATCCTCAATAGAAACTTTACAGTCTTATTTACCTTGACTGAGAAATGTTTGGAGGAATTTCCTCCACGTCGGGAACCGTTTCTCATTGACTGGCTGTGCGTGCTGTGCTAAAATGCCCGCCAGCTCCTCGGAGATCTTCACCAAAGCTGGCTCCTGCAGAAACAAATTAAATAGAACCACAAGCAATTTTACTACAGAAATGAAAACTGCTTGTGGAGTGATTAAAAACCAGGCCTCCAACAGGCAAAAAAAATGTGGTTACTGTTTACCCAGAGTCAGAAAGCCATTTTGAAAATGTTCTCTCTTTTTTCAGCCATTTCAGTTTTCATATTTCAAAAGTGATTTGGCCCCATAAAATTGTTAATTGTGCCTGTGGTCTCTGAAAGGCACTTTTCTCTCTGGGCATCAGGAAACCAGGTCTCACACCCACTGCTGCTGACAGCCCGGCTAGCAGAGCGTCCTCGGGCAATAGCCTTCTCCACTCTGGGTCTCAGTTTCCCTTTATATAAAATGTGAGGTTAAGTGGTTTGTTTTTTTCTTTTGAGACAGAGTTTTGTTGTTGTTGCCCAGGCTGGAGTGCAACGGCATGATTGATCTTGGCTCACCGCAACCTCCACCTCCTAGGTTCAAGTGATTCTCCTGTCTCAGCCTCCCTAGTAGCTAGGATTACAGGCGTGCGCCACCATGCCTGGCTAATTTTGTATTTTTAGTAGAGATGAGGTTTCTCCATGTTGGTCAGGCTGGTCTCGAACTCCCAACATCAGGTGACCCGCCCGCCTTAGCCTCCCGAAATGCTGGGATTACAGGCGTGAGTCACTGCACCTGGCCACCTCCATATATTAAAAAAATTTTTTTAAACATTTTTTCAGACAGGGTCTTTCTCTGTCGCTCAGGCAAGAGTACAGTCATGTGATCATAGCTCACTGAAGCCTCAGTCTCCTGGGCTCAAGTGATCCTCCTGCCTTAGCCTCCCAATTGGCCTTGACTACATGTGCGTGCCACGCACGGCTAATATTTGTAGAGATGGATCTATGTTGTCCAGGCTGGTGTCAAACTCCTGGCCTCAAGCAGTCCTCCTGCTGGGATTACAGCTGTGAGCTACGGCATCCAGTCATCTTCCATCTCTTTAATCTGTGCTGTTTCCCGCTTGTCGGTGGATGTCTGCACCCTACAACTTCATCATCAAAGCCTTAAACTATGGGCTGAGGCTGTCAAGGTGGGATTTTAGGTAGGGATGGGTTGGAAGAGTTAGGTGGGAAGGAGTATTGGGGCCAGCCTCAGTCTGCCTGAAATCCCCCCTAGGTCACAGTCTCAACTGTCTGGATGTGGCCCCATACCATCTGTATAACAGCCCAAAGACTAAAGGGCCTCCTGTCAAAATGAAATCAGTAGGGAATCCTCTAGTGAATAAGAAGTCTGGCTTTTGATATAAAAAGCCTTGGTTTGCCAGGACGTATTTTTTTAGATGTCCTAAGTTGTGATGCTCTTCCTCTTAAAGACTATCTAAACATTTTCAAATAGAAGCCACCTCTTCAGATTTTATTTCTGCCAGAAGTGAGGCAGGGTACTGGATAGAAACTCATATGATAGACAATATTCATATTCAAAATATGGGGCACTGACAAGAAAAACTCAGATCTGCTTTAGGTTGCCGGGGAACTTCTGAATCTGGGTGATGGCTCAGTAATTTGGAGGAGTCGGCTTTGGGGGTGGGATTGGAATATAATAAATTACACATATGCTGGACACAGTGGCTCATACCTGTAATCCCAGTACTTTGGGAGGCTGAGGTGGGTGGATCACGAGGTCAGGAGTTCAAGACCAGCTTGGCCAACATGGAGAAACCCCATCTCTACTGAAAATACAATTAGCTGGGCATGGTCGTGCCGGAGAATTGCTTAACCTGGACCCAGGAGGCAGAGGCTGCAGTGAGCCCAGATCACGCTACTGCACTCCAGCCTGGGCTACAGAGCAAGACTTCATCTCGAAAAAAAAAAAAAAAAAAATCATACACACTTATTTCCAATTTCCCTACCATTAAAAAGTGATTGTCCTCGATTCACTGCCTGGCCCAACTCCTTGGAACAGCTGGCTGATTCTAGGTCCAGTGCCCACTGACAATCCACAACAGAAGACAGACATCTGACACTGTGCTCTCGGCAGGTTCCGAAATCTGAGTAACTTCTGAAGTATCCAGAAAAGCTTGGTGGGAGAGTTTCATTAGTTGTCTTAGTAAGTGCTTGACATACAAAACAGAAATGCCCTGAGAGGTGGGGAGTGCCCTGGCTCACATTCCCTTCAGGATGAGTCCCTGCACAGTGGGAGGAGGTCTGTTAAGAAGGGCTGGGGAAGTGCTCCTGCAGAGAGCTCTGCCTTGTGATGCAGAGGCAAGCAGAACCGCTGCCAAAGCAATGGGCCTTTCCCCTCCCTTCACGTCCTACACACTGCACACATTTTCTCTGTAAATCACCTGATCGCCCCAAAGCCTTGCACCTGAATTATAAACAAGCATGTGGAATGCGCAGCTCCAGCAACCTGGACCCCTTATTTGTTCCCTCTCCGAACAGTCCCCCAAACCCATCTTTCTTTTGTTTTACACTTGTTTCAGTTAAAACCATTCCATTTTATCAAGGAAGACCAATTGTCTCTGATTTATGAAGCACCCCAAAGCTGGGACAATGAAACATGGCAGGGTTGGAGTCCCATGATTCTCTGGAAAACAGAATGGCAAGGAAAGAAAGTCTCATGGCCCAGGCCCTCTCTCAGGAAAGTGGGGATTTCTTTGTTCTGTCTTGATTAAATGGCCTTTTCTGCCCCACTGCTGGAGATGTGAAATCATCTACCCGGTTATACGCTATGTGGTCATTCATACCAAGACAGTCTAAAGAGAAATTGTTCGTTCATTCATCTATGTATCAAAAATTACAGAATGTCAGGTCTTTTAAACAACTGAACTAGAAAAAAAGTGGTTATGTATTTTGGGTTCTTTTGTTTTTTTTTTTTTGGTGTTGGGGAGAGAGGGAGAAAAGGTGGCAAAGGAGCGGGTAAAAGCCTTGCCACTTAAATCTTGAAAAATCTCTTTCAACTTGAGGATCAAGTCCAAACTCCTCAACACGACAGACGAAGAAGGTCCTCATGATAGGACCTCTGACTCCTAACCGCCTCACTTTCCTGCCCAGCTCCCATCCTTCCCTATCAGGTCCTCCTCCGCCTCCTCCTTTCTCTTCCTCCCCTTGCTGACTCCTCCTCATCCTTCCTGAGGTGGTTCCAGCCACACCTCCTCCAGGAAGCCTTCTGTCCCACCCGAGTTGGGTGTCCTTTCTCCCTGCTCTCCAGCTCTCTCGGGGCTGCTTAATGGCTTTGAGGTGGGTCTCCCAGTGCCTAGCACAGGGAACACTAAATGTTTGTGGAATGAGTCATGACGGTGGTAAACATAAGACGTAGTCCTTAAAGCTGAAGTTACAGAATAAGACAAAACATGAAACCTCTCAATGGGCTCCTCCTTGCTGCCCAGGAAGCAGCTGGAGGGAAGGCTGCTTAAGAACCACAGACTCTTCCTGGGTGGACTTTATGGGATTCCCTGCCTCTAAAGGGTATTGGAAAGATAAATGAGGTAGCATTTATGAAGTGTCACCTCAGACGCAACATACTATGTGGGGGCCAATAAGGAACTCATAAGCCTGCTGCCCGTGTGTGGCATCTGGACACTGTGCCAGGCTTCTGCCACTGCCTCTGCTCACAAAGCCAGCCATTCTGCTTTGTGGCTTAGAGTTTTCACTGCGCACAAAGCCACAGTAAGGGGGTAAATTTCCTAGAGGAAAGTTGGCTGCTGGAATCTGGAGGAGTCATCATGTCCCGCCATGAGAGCACACAGCTGAAGGCACTGGCAGAGTGACGTTCAATAGGGATGCTGGGGCACACAGAGGCAGCCTGGGGCCATGATTCATTCTCTAAGAAAAAGACATGGAGAGGAATGATGTGGGCTAAGAGGAGAGGGGCAGTAACCGTTTAATTATTTCTTTATTTTAAAAGTGTCTAAGGCGAAATACAAGGATTATACTAAGAACAGCCTTAGTACCAACGAAAACTGTCTTCCCATGCCTACAAAACAGACCAAAAACATACAGCAGGACCTGCAGCTCATATATTCAAGTAAGGTCAGAAAAGTGACATTCTTTTTT
>PVKV010007334.1:73427-97253 GCA_004027835.1 Alouatta palliata
AGCAATTCTCTTGCCTCAGCCTCCCGAGTAGCTGGGACTACAGGCACGTGCCACCATGCCCAGCTAATTTTTGTATTTTTAGTAGAGACGGGGTTTCACCATGTTGACCAGGATGGTCTCGATCTCTTGACCTCGTGATCCACCCGCCTCGGCCTCCCAAAGTGCTGGGATTACAGGCGTGAGCCACCGCGCCCGGCCAGAAAAGTGACATTCTTGGTAAGAGTTTCATTTTATTTTGTTTCCCCAACAAAACAACCCTTTACAGCCTGGTTTCTGCTGGGACTGAGAAGCTGCTTGTGAGCTGGTGGGTTAGGCCACAGCTCAAATCCAGGAGCAAAAGACTCCATCACAGCAATGGCATAACGAGCTAAGAACACCCTTTTTCCAAGAAGCAACAACGTCCCAGCGGCCCCAAACAGTCTATCTACATCAGATGCAAGCTCTCAGTTTTTGGCAGGGTTTCTGTTCTCTAGTTTGTATCATTTTGCATAGTTCAAACATAATTACACAACTCCAAGAGCATCTGCCCTGTAGGGAAGATCTGCAGCTATTCAAGTTTATTCTGTTCAAAACAAACTTAGGTACACAGAGAGACAAACACAACCCCCTTCCGTAACACTCCAATTCTTGTGAATCATTAGGACAGCATTTGTAAAATTCTCTCATCACAAGTTCATACTCATGATCTCATCCAGTCCTTTCAGCAACACTCTGTGGTAGCCACCGCTGTGTTATTTCTCCTGCTTTAAAATGGGACGCTGAGACACTCAAAATGAGGAGCCTTGTGTAAGATCACTCGGTGAGTTTTAAGTTTCAACAAATGATTAAAGACAGAAAATAAGAGAGTTAGAGAAGCCATTGCTAGCTTGCTTTCATCCTCCCTTTCCTACCTTCCCAAAGTATATACGTACTGAATATCTGTTACAAGCCAGCAACAGGGGCATATCCTTATCTTAAAAATTTGTGAAATGAAGCCGGACACGGTTGCTCACGACTGTAATCTCAGCACTTTGGGAAGCCAAGGTGGGTGGAATCACTTGAGGTCAGGAGTTCGAGACCACCTGGACCAACATGGTGAAACCCCATCTCTAATAAAAACACAAAATTAGCCAGGTGTGGTGGCACATGCCTGTAATCTTAGCTAGTTGGGAGGCTGAGGCAGGAGAATCGCTTGAACCCAGGAGGCAGAGGTTGTAGTAAATCAAGAACATGTCATTGCACTCCAGCTTGGGCAACAAGAGCAAAACTCCCTCTCAAAAAAAAAAAAAAAACTTGTGCCATGAGTAGTTAGGAAGTTTTTTTTTGCACTGAGTAACACCAAGGTGATGAACGATGGACGACCAGTGTTTCAGAGAATGTGTCATCCATGTTGAGCAGATCATTTAGAGCAAATGACGTGGGGAGTGTGGAAAGAGAAATATGTATCTTGTAGCTAATAATCAAGTGGTAGAAAAATACACCTGACTTTCGAAAAAAAGTCAGAATTCCGTATTTTCATTCCGTCATGATTGCACTGGCTCTGGGAATGCAATTAGCTGCTAGCTTTGTGGAGCTGATAGCTCTAGAGCAGTTTCCATCAGAGGAAACTTCAGCCCCATCTTTGCCACTGCACAGGCTTCCCCCGCCCCTTTGTCCAGTGCCTCTCAGAGTGCATCCACAATCGTCAGGACCTCGGAAGGTTCCCAGGCATCTGGAGAAGGCATGAGGCTCCCCAGCTCACTGACGCACCCCAGAGATTCTTGTCTACCAAGTATGTACCTTCCCGCTTGCTCTCTTTTTCTGCCAAGAAAGCGTAAGTGCGAAGGAAGAGATGTCTGACTGAATGAAATTCTAGGTATCGTAGGGGAAGACGGCAGAATATCCACCGCACTCAGTGGCTAAAGCTAATGACTAAACCTTAATACTGCACTCATTGACTAAAGCGACTTCACTTTTTAGGCTAAATAACAGCTTTTATTTATTAACAACTCACCATGTGGTAGGCATGTGCAAGGGTGGGGGTGGTTTACATTTCTTATCTCACAGCCACTCTGTGAGGCAGGTAGTGTCATCCCTTCTTCATGTCGCACTGCCACAAAGTAGCAAAACTGGGATTCAAACCCACTTGCTACAGTGTGTCACGGTGCAGTGGAGTCTGTAGGAACTGCCCTCAAGGCACAAACGCTCCGTCTGGGTTGGATTACATCATCCTCAGGTGATGCTAAGTCAGTGCTGTCAAATTTATGAAAACATGGTAGCACAGGCCTGTTACTGGCTGCCCAGCATCAATGTCCTCTCTTCAGGGTAATAATATTTCAAACTTCTTTCAGGACCTGTCCCTTCCCCATGCCTATGTGAGTTATTCAGAGTGATGCTCCCCAGCTCAGCTGCCAGGATTGGCCCTGATGAGCAAAACCACATCCTGGTACAGTGATTGGTTCAGGATGGGCACAGGACCCAATGAGACCAATCAAATATTAGGAAGCACCTCCCGGGGCCTTCTGAGAATGCTAACCAGGTGAGATGTGTTCTCTCTTCCTATCGCCTTGAACAGGGGCAAACTGCGGGAGCTACTGGCAACCATCTTACAACCCTAAGGATGGCCAGCCTTAGAACGGAGCATAGTACAGAAAAGTGGAAAGTAACTGGGGCCTTGGTGACATCACTGAGCCAAGCCAGACCCATGTTTGGATTTTTAGTTAGCTGAGATAAGAAGTTCTCTTTATTTGTAAAGGCATTGTGAGATAATACATTCTCATCATTTTTAAAGCCGTTTTGAGTTGGGTTTTCTGTTACTTGAAACTTAAAACATTTTAAACTGATGCAAATGGGTGAACCAAACTGTGTATCCACGATCCGTGATGGGTGTTTTAAGGCAGCAAATGCTCTGATCACTGTGTGCACTGGTAACTCTCATTCTGCAATCAGTAGTGGAGTTTCCACTCATTCTTTTCCATCAAAATTATTAGAAATAGTCCCTCTTTAGAGTACAAAAATATGCTGAGAGGATGAAGAGAAAATGAAAATGTCTTTGGCAAGTCATAAACTACTTCCCACACCTACTTAAAGTTTAAGGACTGCTTTAATACTCCATGTTTGATTGTTAATTGAGAATTTAAAAATCAAAAATGCCAACTTTGCCTTTGATGAGATGGAAAATGATGCTGCTGTAGAAGGTAGCATAATGTAAAACAGCCAGCATTACCAAGGCACACAAATGTTTTTGGTATGTAAAACTGCTTTGTAAAATATTTGCTCCATCTGCTGAAAGCGGCAAAGACAATTTTCCCTCGATAGCGAATGGCCCATTTCGGCTGTGCGGCAAGTGGTTCGCTGCGGTGGCGGCTCTCATTAAACAGAATGGTGAGAATGCGGTATATAATTCCGTACTTATGTGGCATTATCCACTCGCTGCTTCTTGAGGAGTCTGTCCCTCATTATCTAAGCCTCCACCTTGCACCAGCATGCAGGCCTAGCAGTTGATTTGACTCGAGAAGCGTTTTGTCCAACTGAGGCACATATGTTGTGCCTCCATTCCAAAGCTCAGCACAACTGCTTTGCCCCCGACCACAAACACTAGAGAGGTTCATTCCCTTTCAACTTTCCAGCACTTAAACTGCTGTTTCTTTTTTCCCCTCACTGCAGGGGGCTGTGGTTTTCTTTCTAGGCTCACCCCCTGCGCGCTGCATGCTGGGGGTTTCAATAGATAAAGATTAAATGCTTCTTGAAATTCTTAATTGAACTTTGCACATACACAAAGGCAGCAAAATTTTTCCCTGGGACAAAACTGCCATCATCAAAGCCCCGACAAGCCCTATCCTTGGTTCATGGTGTATGTGAGGGCCTGTGATCTTTTTCTTTCAAGGAGTTGTTTACACTACTCCCTGAAATTACTTCAACATCTGCTAAAGGAACAATTAAAAATAAATAATCCAGGGTGGTTTAAAAAAAGAAGAATATGCTCATGTTTGGGGAATGATATTAAAAAGTAGTTACAGCAGCAAGTAACTGGTGTTTTAAAAATATTTTTAACCTTGGAAAATGGTTTTAAGGAAATTATATTGAAATACAAGAGTGACATCAAGTAAATACACATGCCTGTTCTAAAGATTACGCAATATTTTAAAGCAGAAACCATGTCGTTTTAAAATCAGCCATAAGTGGAAGTAGCCATAATTATCATTACTAGTAATAGGGTCTTTCTTTCCATTTAGAGAAATATCACTGGTTGAGAAAACTGCATATGCTGATGAAAGCTCTTTAATTGAAAATCAAAAACAAAAGGAAACACATGTGCCCTTTGGACTTGATTTTTCATTCAAGTAGTGGGGGAGAGGAGTGAGTTTGTGGAATGAAATGAGAGACTATCAGGAGAATTTACATTTTAATTTTATGCAGAAGGAATGGGCAAGCAGTGCCTTTTCTTAATCAGAGTGAAAAGCTGGCCTTCTTTGATATTTCCATGTGTACAGATGCATACACTCGAGGCGGATGTAGCAACATTATATATTGGTCGTTTTCTTTTGACAAACCATGCTTGTTAAAATGCCAGGATGGTAAATCAGTGAATTCCAAAGTCAGGATTTTTGTTGGATCTGGCACAGTGACAGGAAAGTCTGAGTCTTCTCAAGGGCATCTCTGTCTCACCGAGGGGCACCAAGGACAGACGGCCAGAAGCAAATGGCGCAGTCACCGTCAGAGGAGAGTAAAGCTCATTCTGAAACCGTTCCAAATGCCCATGCCGGCTCTGTGGTTTTCAGCAAAGCGGACCTTTCCAAAAGACCTCCAACGGGGACTTCCTGGATGTGAGAACACTAACCAATTCTCGTTCCTCTCATCTTTTGCTTTACTCCTTCCTTCCACGCTGTTATTGCGAAAAACTGGCAGTTAAATTCAATTGATTCAAAATATTCGGGATCCATATGGCCGCCAACCCTGGAGCTGAAGCGGCGATAGCGCCTCACTGCTGTTTTCAAGCATTTGCCTCTCCTCCAGTCCCCAGATGGTGGGAGTAACATTTAAACCTCCTTTTCTCTGCCTTGTACAATAGACCTTGGCACCATTTCAACTGTTTACTCCGGTAATTAACAGCTCTGATACCACAGCAATTACAGCCCCTACACTCTCACCATAATAATGCTATGAATTAGTGAGAGCTAATGGCTGGAAGGTAGAGTGTTTCCAGACTGTGAGATCTGTGCATTTTTAGAATAAAATAAAAGGTACAAACAGCACACTTGCAGCAGACAATGATTACCTAGTAATTAGTTTACACAAAGCTTCCTATTTAATGGCAAAATGCTGTAATTAACGTGTGACAGAAAATCAAAGGGTACTTTGTAAGCATATGAAAAATTAACACTGCAGGCCCATAGCTTTATGTACTGATTAGAAGCATATTAAATCAATAGGACACGCAAACCAACAGCTTGTGTAGCTGATGATTATAGGTCCTCAGAAGGGGTGCCCTGGCTTTCATTTCACTTGGGGAGGCAATTTTCCTTCTCCTGTCATCTTCCTCAGGCACAGAGAAGCACCTCACACTCAACCCTGGCAGCTTCGTGAAAATAACCACTGAACTGGAAGAAAACATTCTAAGTCATTCTCAGAGATGAAGACAAACATGTAAATGATTAAGACTTTCCAATGATTGTGGTGACGTGCTGCTACACTAATTAGAAAATACACCAACTGGAACCAGAAAATCAAGCCACCGGGTTGCAATCTTTCGGTCAGAATAATCTCTGCTTTGTCAAGCCTCTTCATTCAACTCATAGGAGGTTGAAATAAATGGAACTGTTTTCTATTTCTAAATGATGAGAAAGCAGGCCGCTATGAAGACTTAGTTTTTCAAAGGCACTGTCTGGGTTAAGCGTAGGCTGGGAACAACTGATCAACCAACATTCTGTATCTTCAGCAGCCACAACCTCATACAATGATGGCTGATGGACGTAGATGGCAATATCCTGGAAGCCTATCAGAGCCTAAAGAACCTTCTACATCACAAAGAAAGATAAAGTGGTATGTGCTTGTTCAATGCTACCTGTGTTTTGTTGTAATACAATTTTATGGTCATAATAACAACAACAATAACAGGTAGCATTTCTTAAAGTCTTACTATGCTCTAAGCACACTGCTAGCCAAGTCACAGAGTTATCTCATTTACTTGTCACCACCTCCCCACGAGACAGGTACTAATCTCTCTTTACTGATGAAGAAAAGGAGACTTGGAGAGCTGAATTAATTTCCCTATGGTTATCCCCTAGTAAGCATGGGCATCTAAAGTAGGTGTCCCTGGGCTATGGAACCCCAGGAAGCCAAACTACCTCTTAGTTCCCCTGAATGACTATCCTTTTCCAATACTCATTCTGCTTAAAAGGCTGTTTACTTTGTCAACCTGGAATAGGAGACTAAAAACATTACAACAAAAACTAACAAAATATTTGGCTGCTTATTTTTGAAAAAAACAGTGTGTTTCGGCTTTTAGATATAGGGGCCTTGTTCTGTCACCCAGCCTGGAGAGTAGTGGTGCAGTCATGGCTCACTGCAGCCTCAAACTCCTGGGATCGAGGGATCCTCTTGCTTCAGGCTCCTAAGTAGCTGGAAATATAGTGACACACCACCACACCCAGCTAATTTTTAATGTTTTTGCAGAGACAGGTTCTTACTATGTTGCCCAGGCCGGTTTTGAACTCCTGCCCTCAAGCCATCTCCCACCTTGGCTTTCCAAAGTGTTGGGATTACAAAATATTACAGGAGTGATCAACTGCCCTGGGCTAAAACCAGGGTTTAAAACGCTTACCACATTTTTAATGCTACATCTGACTGTGAAGGTAGTCTACTCCAAGCTTTCTTGGAATCTACAGACTCACTAAAATGATCACAATAGTGTATTAAATTGGGAAAGGCACTGAAAACTTGTCATTCCCATGAACAATCAAAAGGTGATGTCTAGAATTCTCTCTCATCACCCATGCACATAACCAGGTATGTGAGGCAGTTGTGTTGCAACACCTGAAACCTAGAAACTCCCAGGCAGGGCTCCTCCTCTCCGGCTCTGAGGTGTATGTCTTGATGGGTCCCTTTATCTCCCAGTTTGCTGCCTTGTGGGAAAAGGACACCAGGAATTCTGTCATCTAGGAAAGGGAAGAAATTTGAGAGCAGTGGCCTCTGTATTCCAGGAATATTTGTGTTTCCCACACATCTATGGAAAGCAGAAAACTTGCCACAAGGGCAGCACACGGTATGAGTCACAAGGCAAGGACCTGATGGAGAACACTTATCCAGGACTTATAAATAAGAGGGTCTTTCCTAAATGTACTTGGCTCAGTGTGGAAAAAGCACTGGGCTAGCAGCAGTCAGATGTGGATTCAGTAATTTATTGGCACAATCATTTATTAGCTATAAATTTAAGAAAATCACTTCTTGAGCATCAGTTTCGCTACCTGTAAACAAAATAATAATACCTTCCTTATCTCTTAAATTGGCGTGAAAGTAAATGAGTAAAAACCTCAGGGTTTTTCTGAGATTAAGTGAGACAATTTGGCTGGGTGCAGTGGCTCACACTTGTAATCCCAGCACTTTGGGAGGCCGAAGTGGGCGGATCATCTGAGGTCAGGAGTTCAAGACTAGCCTGGCCAACGTGGTGAAATCCCATCTCTACTAAAAATACAAAAAATTTGCCGGGCGTGGTGGCAGATGCCTGTAATCCCAGCTACTTGGGAGGCTGAGGCAGGAGAATCACTTGAACCTGGGAGGCAGAGGTTGCAGTGAGCTGAGATCACACTACTGCACCCCAGCCTGGGCAACAAGGTGAGCCTCCGTCTCAAAAAAAAAAAGAAGAGACAATTCATGTAATGTGCTTAGCACAATACCTGGTACCCAGCAGGTACTCTGCAATATTTATTGATGATGATGATAATGATGAAGAAATACAAGGAAATGTCGAGACCTTAACAGTGTATTCACAGATCTACAAGATGCTTCACCTCATGTGTAGGCCAGTGCTCTGGCAACTCCTAAATACACAAGGATAATCTCAGAAGTCCATCTCATGTGTAGGCCAGTGCTCCGGCAACTACTAAATACACAAAGATAATCTCAGAAGTCAAGATTTTAAGACACAAAAATAAACATAAAAACAAGTGAACAATAATACTTTATATGTAGTTTCATGACTAGAAAAAATAACCTAGATTTTCTTAATCTAAAAAAATCTACATTAAAAAAATACAAAGATCTTGTGTTTTTGATATAAAACACAAATAATAAGGACATGAAAAAAGAATATCCCTTGCTAGTAATCAAATAACAGCAATGAGAAGCCGGATTTTTAGATCTAAAATAAAAGTGCAAACAGTTAATAATATCCATTGGTGGTGAGGTTGTGGTAATACTAGTAAGCTTATTCTCTGCTAGTTGCTTTGGAAATTGGTACTATCTTCTTAGGAATATGGCAATATGTAACAAAAGCCATAAACTATTCTCCTGGGTCTTTCACCTAGGGAAATAACAGAAGCAGAAAGATGTGTATACAAAAACAAAATATAAAAAGAAACAAATCGGCCGGGCGCAGTGGCTCATGCCTGTAATCCCAGCACTTTGGGAGGCTGAGGCAGGCAGATGACCTGAGGTCGGGAGTTCGAGACCAACCTGACCACCATGGAAAAACGCCATCTCTACTAAAAATACAAAATTAGCGGGGCGTGGTGGTGCATGCCTGTAATCCCAGCTACTTAGGAGGTGGAAGCAGGAGAATCGCTTGAAGCCGGGAGGTGGAGGTTGCGGTGAGCCGAGTGCCACTGCACTCCAGCCTGGGTAACAAGAGCGAGCAAAACTCCGTCTCAAAACAAACAAACAAACAAACAAACAAACAAATCTTTCCTCCCTCCTTCCTCCCCCACAACCCACCACCAAAAAAAAGAAGGCTGGAAACAGTCTAAATTTCCAGCTTAGTTGTTTAACACATTAGAGTTCATCAGTATGACAGAATATTATATAGCTATTAATTGTGAGGACTATGTATAAACATGGAGAATATTTAAGATCTGATGTTTGCATATACACTATTATTGTAGCTATCAGAAATACTGCATATTTAGAAATTAATACACAAAAATGGAAACAACTATGTTTGGGGAAAGTGGGATTATGTATTTATGTTATCTTTAAACTTTTCTAAAAATGATGTGATTACAAGCAATGGCTCTTTGTGACGACCTAATAAATACCTACTAAATTACACATGGGACAACAAGCGCAGCCATCCTGCAATGCCTCCTGTAACCTAGTTCCAGGGCCACTCTGAATGGACAGAGGTCTTCACAGTGGAGGTGGAAATGCAGGGAGTTCTATGGCATGAGATGTGTTTTCTGTTTGCTGCCTTAGTTCTACAGGGAGGCAAGACAACAACTGTGCTTTATTCTACCTTTCCTAGACTTCGTTATTCCCCTGCCTTTGTGATCCCCAAATTAATATCAAATGTCTAATTTGCTTTTTTCCTCCATTGGTGATCCCCATATTAATATCAAATGTCAAACAAAGTAAACCAAAGTACAAATAAAGGTAAAACTGCTCTTGCAAAGGGCTAAAATAGCAATACTTACTAGTGGCATTCAAGAGCCAGTTCAATTTCCTTTTTCTCATTAAGTGGTAAACCAGTAATGCCAAGACCGCATCCCAGAATCTCCAGGGTAACAGAGGCCCCAAGAAGGGCTGCACAGAGTAACTTGAAAGTCAGCTGGCTTAGTTCTTTACACACAGAAATTGTTCTACAAAGATGTCTTACAAAGCAGTGTCACCAGTAGCATCACTGCCACTAAGCCAGGAATTGAGGAAAGGAAGACACCCTTAAAGAAAATAACAACAAAAAAAAAGCCACAAGGACTGGTACCACAGCAAATGTCTGCCTGGGTTTCCCTAGACTGTCTTAGGTGAGTTCACCCAGGAAGGTTTCTCCCCACGACAGGTTTGCCTTTCTTTGTTTAAAACTTTATTCCTCCTAAATGAAAAGAAATACCCCCGACTGGGGAACAGGGAGTGTGGTGTGTGCAAGAGTGTGGATTCATTAAACCTTAACGAGCAGAGTACTTCAGTGAATGAGTTTACTGGAACTTGTTGGGTAAGTAGGTTTTGTTAGCTGGTAGGATGAAGAGAATAGGCGTGGTACCAAGTCACCAAGAAAAAATGATAAGAGTTGTGTTCTGTTTTCATTTTGGCCATCATGTAACATTCTGCTTTTCCTAAATATCACCTATATGTCTCTACTGATTTTTTTTTAACTGTGACGACAACTTTCCAGCATCTGCTGATTTCATGACTGTTTTAATTCTCAACTATAACCACCCAGATAACTCTGGTTCCAAATTAGATAGGTGAAAAAATAGATAACTTTTTTTTTTTTTTCTTGAGATGGTGTCTCACTCTGTTGCTCAGGTTAGAGTGCAGTGGTGTGATCTCAGCTCACTGCAACCTCCACCTCCCAGGTTCAAGCGATTCTCCTGCCTCAGCCTCCCAAGTAGCTGGGACTGCAGGCATGTACCACCATGCCTGACTAATTTTTTTGTATTTTTAGTAGAGATAAGGTTTCACTATGTTGGCCAGGCTGGCCTCGAACTCCCGACCTCAGGTGATCTGCCCACGCTGGCTTCCCAGAGTGCTAGGATTACAGGCATTAGCCCCCGCAACTGGCCACATGATCTTTATATTAGTTACTTAAGTCTACACTGAATCCTGCCTACATCTAAAACCAATATCTGCATAAGAGGCAAGAGAATCTTAAGGGTTCAAACTCCCATAAACAGCATTGTTTTTAATCTGTTGCCTACAACATACCAATGAGAAAAATCATGGTATCGTATCATAAACTGCTATGCAAATGATGCTATTTGTAAGTATTAACATAATTTAGTGCTTACAGTCATACTCTCATTTCCAATAATTCTCCCAGAATGGAGTCTTTCTCTGGACTCTTAGCCTGCAGGATAGTCTTTCATCAAGAAGCTGAAATTTTTAATAACCTGCCAGCAGATGTTTTGTATGTGTCAGGCTAGACTGGATGACACAACATCTTCATTATCAAAAGAAACAGGTCTACAAACTGTAACAGGACATTAAAACACGCCTGTGCTCGTAAAGTAATGCTTTGATGTCTAAATGTGCCCCATTACAATGGTCTTCTGGAACAAAGGAGAATTTTAATCCTAAATTCTCAATAGCTACACTCAGTGGAGGCTGCAATTCACCTCCACTCTGAATATGATTTCACTTTGAAGGTAAAAGAATGTCATTAGGCTCCTACAAAAAAAGGCACTTTTTCAGAAATACTTTTTTTTTATTTTTGGCTTCACATCATGGCTAAGCACTGGCCTCGGACTGTAAAGAGATTTCCGAACAATTATTTTTTCTTTGTTAAGTTTTAAAAAATGATTTAGATAGATTATTAATTATTCAAGAGCTTTGCATTTAATAACATGAACAACAGTGCCGAATGTATCTGGTGCCAATTAAAAATGCTATGGTTTAAAATAACTAAAATTTAAATAATGCACAAGGAGGCTTCCAAACACAATTCAGCCAAATGTCAGTATTTTAAGTATTTTTTAAAGTCAAACATTTCAAATTTATCATAGTCTAATGTCAAGAGAATTCTTTAAAAATTGTTAGTTTGAAACATTGAGGCCAACAAATGAAAACTCCAATGTTTTAAATAAAAAAGCCATATTTTTATAGTTTAATCTTAACAGTGTTGCTTTAAAAAGAAAATTCTATACAATATGAAATAAAATCCAGCTCAAAAAGAACATAAGGGAAACTTCTATGGGCCTCAAAATTAAATACATTTTCTTTGTTTTATCTTTATCTAGAGGAGTAATTCATTTTGGTATCCTTTAAATAATATGTAAAAAGCTGGCCATGACAGGTGCTGCATTTAGTCCATTTACTGATGGAGCGGGGAACGAAGCCCAGAGTAGATCATGGGGAAACCAGTCACATTTGTCAAAAGGAACTCTCTCTCCTGACTGTTCCCTAGATTTATTCATCACTCCACTTCCCAAGAATAATGTGATTCCCTCAAGTATGCCCCTCCGTCTCTATCACTTGTGTCTTGATTCATATACTTTCGTATTGGGATGCTCAAAGTAGACGCAAATCACTTTGCACCGCCCACTGCTATGTATGCCGGTAGAGAAGAAACCACTGAGGGAATTTGCATGGAGATTTTCCTAATCAGTTATGCTTTAACCAGCAGGTCAGCCAAAACGGAGATTTGGGATTAAGAAAAGCCAGGCAAAACTGGGTTTCTGAATGCAAAGCAACACAGTTTTAGAATGGCAGGTTTCATTTACATATTAAACCATATAAAATTACTTTAATTAAGCAAATTTGGAATGGACTAAAAGGTTGCATGATTCATCCCTTCACAAATGTGCATGGAAACAATCCATACACGTTCATTCATGCTAAGACTTCTTACCTAGAGCTCAGCTTTTGCTGGGAGATTTTCTGGCTGGGATGTACTATTTTCTCAGCATCTCACAGGGACCAGCAGTTACATAAATTTCCTTGAAATGTCTTCAAAAACATATGACTGCTGAAAGAATGCTATTATACATTACCTTCCAGGTGACAACCATTCCCTAATAGAATTTCTATCTCAAAATAAAATACAGTTAGCTTAATAACAACAGTTGTTAGAAGCATATGATCAGGAACTACTTAGGGCAAATTACAAGATTTGTAATGTTACCTGAATATGATTACAAAATTAATTCCTAATTATCATAATCAGTTTGAAGACCTGAAGGAGGACTTTTAGGGCCCAGAGAAGAAACATTGAAATAACCCACTTGTGGCTCACACCTGGTAATTCCAGCACTTTGGGAGGCTGAGACGGGTGTATTGCTTGAGTTCAGGAGTCTGAGACTAGCTTTAGCAACATAAGGAGAAACCCCCTCCATCTCAATAAAAAAAAAAAAAAAGAAAGAAAAAAATTAGCCAAGCATGGTGGCGCATGCCTGTAGTCCCCACTACTCAGGAGGCTGAGGTGGAAGATTGCTTGAGCCAGGGAGGCAGAGGTTGCAGTAAGCCCTGATTGTGCCGCTGCACTCCAGCCTGGGCAACAGAGTGAGGCCCCATTTCAAAAAAACAGAAGAGAACTCAAAGAACTCAATCAGTCCCACTCATTGTGTACATAAGGAAAAAGGTCCCAAGGAAGGCACTGCTGGCAGGTGGCAGAGCTAAGTAGAGAGGAAAGTCCTTTAAGTCACCAATGAATACTCACTTGTGCCCATTTCTTTCTCCAGTCTTCAAGGCCATATCTGCTACTCTCCTTGAGCACCCATTTGTAGCACTTTAGGTAGGAAGGAATGTCACAAAACGCAGTCCCATTTCCTCGGAACTCACAGTCCATTTTAAAGAGCCAGCGCTGTATGTGCAGGTGGTCGGTTATCAGCTGACTCAGCTGCTCTATCATCTGTGGGGCCGAAGACACAGACACATTTAATACAGCTCATTTCCTGGGATTCTTTTTTATCATATTAACTTAGTAGTTGTACTTCTCATGTGTCTTTACTTCTAATGGTCTGCTTATTTGGTTATCTTCTAGTTATTAAGATTAAAGAGGTTTAAAGTGATATAAATATGATATGAAGAAACCATTAACCAATGAGACTAAAGACATGTTTAAAAGCATAGTCTTATTTATAAAAAATTATGAAATTATAATTTTGCTGGCTTTTGAAGGGAAAAGAAAGAATCCTTGAATACCTGTAATTGAATATTGGTATTGTTTTCTTTCTTTTTTGGATACTTATGAGTTTAATTATTGATTCCTCAAATGATATTTTAATTGTTTCAAGACTATAAAGAGTTATAGTCTTGAAAACTGTAACTGTTTGGGGGTTTGTTGAGCTTTTCACTGCTCTAACACAGAAACCATTTAATTTCTTCCTCAATGCACATGAAATACATTCGTTGGCTGGCCAATTGGCCAAGTTTAGTATATGTGTGATACAATCAAGTATATTATAGAACAAGACAGATAAAGGAGATAAAACATTTGTGAAAGCAACCTTCCTGGAATATACACCTACTTGACATTTTATTTGAAACAACAGTCCCGCAAGAACTGGGCTCAAACACACAGAAGTTTAAGGGATAGAACAGTAGCCCAAGCTCTAGTATCATAATAATGATGATTATTCTAAGATTGCTGAATTCTCAGTAGGGGCCAGGCCTTTGGCTCATGTCAGTTCTTTGCATGAATTTTCTCATTTAATAATAATCATTTATGAGGTGGGCACAATTATTAGTTTTCTTTTATATGTAAATAAACTGAGGCTCAGCTAATTTAAATACCTTGTCCACAATCACCCAGCATTGAGTGGCAGAGTAGGAATTCCATTCAAGTTGGTTTGATGCCAAAACCTATGCTCATTCCCTCTTCACTGTGCTACCTATCCCAACCCACAGAGAAGTGGAGAAGGGTAAAGTGGAGAAAGAAGTCAGAGGAGGAGCAAGAGAACCCACTTTCCATACAGTCAATAAGCCATTTGGGGTGAGTTTGAATCAGGTAAAAGTCTATGGCAAGATGACTTAATTATAAGTTATACTCTCCTGGCAGAGCCTGGGAGAAAAATACCTCATTAGATCACAAAATGATTTTTTTGTCTTATCTTCCTATCAGACTTTCCAGTCAATATTTCCCAGAAAGCAACGCAATAACACTAGGCATTGTCTCCCGAGCTTTCCCATACTGTTCTTGGCTATGGTTTTCAGTACTGTGACACTCTTATTCTTTTTTTTTGATCAGTTCTTTTTGCCCACTAATTTTTTTTTTTAAACTAAAGGGTGTGAAAGAACTCATGATTTGCTGTTCTGTTGAAGTTTGGGGCGATCAGATTAAAAATATTTTAATTAAAGGCCCAATCTGCTCTTCTGGGTTATGTCTATCCAGCAAATCTTCCTGGGGCTATTATACTACATGGCAGTGTGGAAGAGATAGCAAAATGGCCATACCTGGGGTCTCTGGAAACCTCATACAATGATGGGGTATTCAGTGAGAGTGAATACTGAAATTATCTTAGCTTCCTAATTATTAAGTAGTGTTTATTGATAATTTTGGTGCTTAAATGACAGAACTCTAGTCTACAAACCATACGGTGATGAACACAGCCTAGGAAAGTTTTTAAAATGTGCCTTCCAAAGTTGTTTCTTTCTCTAATGTGTTGAGAGTATAGATTTTATATTTAATCATATTTTGCTGTATTATGATCACAATTTGCAGAAGGAGAAATGGTCTTTGGCCTGTTAACATCAGGTAAAATTATTTTGCTAGTATAAAGGAAGATGGTCTGGCATAGATTTTTTAAAATTACATATTTAGATATAATGTATATTTGGAGGTTTCAACTACTAACAGAATTATTATCTATTTCTTCCAAATCTTATTATTTGTTGCTTCTGAGAATCCTATAAATAGGCATCTGTTGATGGATTCCCTACAGTAATGAAAAGGATCAATAGTATTGTAAAGACTGCACCACTGGAAAGAATTATGTGCTATCTTTAAGTGAAAATTGAACAGTGCTTTAAAATAGCGTCGCCATTTTTGATTATTTAACCAAAGCTGTCAATATTTCATATGGAGCAGATGCCAGAAAGAGAACTTGCACAGTTACTTCACGGATCAAAACAGGAAATGCTCACTGTGTTTATGCTAGATTTAAAAAAACGAATCATAAACCAAATGACTTTATACTATTTCCAAACATTTATCATTTTTCTGTTTGAGTCTATCTGTTCAAAAGATGTAATAAATTTTTTTTTTTAGCTGTGATTCATTTTATACTGGTAAAGAGCAGAAAAATGATTACTGCTGAAGTCCAACTGAAGTCAGAAATACTTACTAACCTAAGTTAAAATAATTACAGCTTTCTTTCACCAGCTTTAAGTTTACGATGCACATTGGTAAAAAGTCAGTGTTATTGATTCATCCCCATCTGCAGACTCAAAATGCTGACATGCTCAGATAAATTAGGTAGGATAGTCACTATCTGGAAAAATCTCAGTGGAGTCTTTTAATTCTTGATGACCTCAGATGTATGTTTTCCAAACAAATAGAGTAGAACTCAGTGAAACGTTGGTTTATTGTTATACAACTTGCACATCCCATAGGTCAAATGACATCTCTCAAATCTGATGTGTCCATAAGGAAGTTTTTAGTCATACTTCTGAATACTAGCATTAGAGGAAGATTTTACTGCATTAAATGTGGCTGTATCTTTAACTACAGTCAACATATACAGTTCTGAAATATTTCATAGCAAAGACTGCCTGAGATTTCCTCAGTAAAGATGAAGGCAAGACTCAATATAAATATTGCACATACATTTTAAAGTTTTGAAGATTGTTTAATGTGTGAAATAATATCATTTAAAAATTTATTTCACCTGTATAACAGCCAAATATTCTACTGGGAAGCAGAGTCAAGTGATCTATCTTGTTATCTTCAAATTCCAGTGGTGGCTAATGACAATGGAAGTGACATAATGGCTCAGGGGGATCCTCTCTACTCCACTCCTACTAAAATTGCCTGTGACTTTCCCGGGCTGTGATACTGTTAAGAGAAACCTCCGTCATGAGCTTATGAAAATTGCCCAAGAACACCCTAACAAGACTAAAATACTTGTGGGTAACTTAATAAGCTAACAGTTTCTTCAAACTGATCTCTGCAAAGTCTGATTTGTTGAAAGGCTTGATTTTTTAGCTCAGTGGCTGTGAGGTGGAGAGCATCATGATCAGGCAACTGAGAGTAGGAGGGGATCCCTAAAAATCGTCCCTCACAAACTGCCTCATTGTGTATGGTTCTTTGGTTTCCCAAGAAGTGGGGAGAGGGAATAATTTGTGATTGGCTCAGAGTAATGGTCAAGAGGTGTACTGAAACAGAGGTTAAGAAATGTTAACAGCCATTTGTCTTTTAATTTTCTCTATTATGAAAACAGATGGCAGTTAAATGGGAGAACACCTGCCAGGGCTAACTCAAAGAGAAAACATTTCTAGTGGCTAATACATTTCTCCCAATGTTTTAGGCCCTGACTCTCTGCTTGAAGAATGCATAGCCACACACCTCATTCAAGGCAAAACCAAAAACAGATAGTTTTATTCCTGGAGCTGTTTTACTTCCCTTTTTCTAAGATCTTTTCCCTCCTCCCTTTAGACCGCTCCTTGAAGAGCCAAGGAAGTCTGCAGCCCTCTGTACAAAGGCCCTCTGCAATCTGACCCAGTGGGGAGGCTCACTCACTGGAGCTTTCCAAACCCACTGCTTTTAGTAAAAACTGACTCTCATATTTCTTAGCATCCTATTTAATGACTGGCTAGCTGATACAATAATGAACTAATCCATGTTAAAGCATTAAATATTGATAGCAGATTGGTTCAAATGATATATAAATTTTAACAGTGCTTATTCCAGATGAGTAAATATTTTGGAAATTCCAGCAATTTCTGCAAGACTAACAGGAAAATACTTTTAAACACAAAGGTCTCATGTAGATTCCCTCAGGCCAAGTGTGGTGGCTCGCGCCTGTAATCCCAGCACTTTGGGAGGCCAAGGTGGGCAGATTACTAGCGGTCAGGAGTTCGAGACCAGCCTGGCCAACATGGTGAAACCCTGTCTCTACTAAAAATACAAAAATGAGCCGGAAATCACTGAACCTGGGAGGCAGAGGTTGCAGTGAGCCGAGATTGTACCACTGTACTCCAGCCCGGATGACAGAGCAAGGCTCCATCTCAAAACTAACTAACTAACTAACTAAATAAAGTAGATTCCCTCAAATCAACTCAAGTATTCCTTCCACCTATTCTTCATTGGGTAGGGCTGGCTCCAGAAGAGTTCAAGTTGTCCAAGATCAAGAGGATGTTTCAAATATTTGAACAGTGCTTCCCTTGTCCACCCCACTTACCTGTTGCTGACTATATATGTCATAAATTCCAGGAGGAACTGCCACATTGGCACTGTCAAAGACACGTTTACCTCCAGATTTGGTACTATAAAGATGAGCGAGTTCAGGCTCAGAGCCCAGGATGGGAATGTCTAACATATCGGCCACAGCTAAATCATCTCTGTGGAGGAGTCCGCCGACGATGTAGGCCTCTGTTCCTTGGATGAGATTTTTGATTCTTTTGATTGCCTTGGGACTGTACATCAGGTGAGTGGCCAGGCACATATGATGCTGCTGGGGGAAGATCATATTATTCTTGTTAAAAGGTCTCCTTTTTTCTAGTCCATATACCTAATTTATAATGTTGCACATAATAAATACATTATTAATAGCAGGCTGGGTTATGACCTATCCTGTTGTTTAGCAGTTTAAATTGATAAAAGCTGTTGGGGTGAGGTTCCATAATCGCTCACATCTTTAGTGTGAGGGAAATAGGCTCACTGGGAATAGAACTAATTACTACACATCTGTATTTATTTGATCCACGTGGAATTATCCTTCTGTCAGAAGGAAAAGAGGCTGGCGGCCTTTGGGTAATAGTGATTCATCTCCGTAACACTTCTGGCATGGTTTAACACTAAAGTGTCTGGAAAATCAATACAAAAAAATGAAGAAAAAAGCCCCATAGCATTCTTCACTATACAGATTCCTACTCTGGCAACTCTTTAAATGCTTGAGTAGGAAAAAGGCACTTGACCTGACACCCTCCTTCCAAAATTGTACCACTAAATCTGCTTCAGATAATATGCACTTTTATAATGATTATCATGGTTCTAGGCAACAACTCTGGAAAGGATTCACAAATAGAAAATAACTGAAAATTTCAGCAAGACTGAAATGTATTTTTCTGTGAAAAACTCTTTTTGTTTTATTCTTGACTAGTTAGACCCAGCTCAGCAATACATGTGACTGTCTCATTAAATTAAACAAATAATTCTAGCTAGCCTAATGGGGGCAGAGGAAACAGCCAGACGCTGAGCACACACCAAAACTAACACAACCATGGTTCTGCTTTCAAGGGGTGGGGACACGAATCACAGTTAAAACATAACTGAGGCCGGGCGCCGGTGGCTCATGCCTGTAATCCCAGCACTTTGGGAGGCCGAGGCGGGTGGATCACGAGGTCAAGAGATCGAGACCATCCTGGTCAACATGGTGAAACCCCGTCTCTACTAAAAATACAAAAATTAGTTGGGCATGGTGGCATGTGCCTGTAGTCCCAGCTATTCGGGAGGCTGAGGCAGGAGAATTGCTTGAACCCAGGAGGCGGAGGTTGCGGTGAGCCGAGATAGCGCCATTGCACTCCAGCCTGGGTAACAAGAGCGAAACTCCGTCTCAAAAAAAAAAAAAAAACATAACTGAGATGGGCCAGGGAAGGGCCATAAGGATCTAGGGAGTCCTCAAGAGGCATGCTGGTGGGGAGAGCTGAAAAGGCAAACACGCAGTCTACTTGTGTCTCAGTTTCTTCATCTGTAAAATGAGTGTGATGGTCACGTCTATCTCATAGGGATGCTGTAAGAATTAAATGAGATGATGCTTGTAAAGCACTTACAATAGTACCTTGGATACAATAAGGACTTAATGAATGTTAGCTAGTACTGTTATTTGAAAGACATTGGGGTTGAGGTGAATTCTGAAGGATGGGTGGGATTTTATCAGGTGAAGATAGGCATGGGAAAGACATTACCCAAGGACAGAATAAAAGAACCCAAGATTGTTTTTCTCCCTCCAGAGAAGAGGGCAGCATGGCACATGGGAAAGTGATGGGGCTTTGGAGTAAAAAGGGTCTGGCTTTGAATCCAGCTCCATCACTTATAAGCTCCATTAATGTAGGCAAGTCAGTTAGACTCCCTGAGCCTGTTTCTTCACCTGTTAAATAAGAATAAAAATTACCCATCTGCTGGGTTGCTCTGAGGCTTTAAAGATAGACCACAAATGCAAAATACCTAGTATAATATACAGCATTGACACTCGACAAATGGTAACAGTTATTATTACAGAGAAAACCCTCTTAAAAATAAAGTCAGGCTAAGTGCCGTGGCTCACACCTGTAATCCTAGCACTTTGGGAGGCCACAGCGGGCAGATCACTTGAACCCAAGACTTTGAGACCAGCCTGAGCAATATGGCAGAACCCCCTATCTAAAAAAAGTTAGCCAGGTATGTGGTGGTACACACCTGTGGTCCCAGCTACTCGGGAGGCTGAGGCCAGAGAATTGTTTGAGCCAGGAAGGTCAAGGCTGCAGTGCACCGAGATCATGCCACTGCATTCCAGCCTGGGTGACACAGTAAGACCCTGTCTCAAAAAAATAAAAAATGAAAATAAAAAGTCATTAAAATGTCATGCAAATAATATAATGTAAAAGTGCCAGAGTCTCAAGGCAGTTGAAGGGATTTTATAGAGTAGCATCTACTCCCCCAATTATAGTGAAAAATTATCTACTCACTGCAGCATAAAAATGTGGAGAAATGCTAAGTGATTGTTTTAAGGAATATCAGATGCACCAGTTTGCAGGTTGTTGGAGAGTGTAAATCTTGAGTATGGGAAGAAGAGAACTGAACTTGGGAGAACACCTGCATTTCAGTCCTGCCTGAATTTGTGATTTGCTAGGTTATTTAGAAAACTCAACCTTTCTGAGTCTGTTTCTCATATTCAAATGAGGGGTTGGATTAGAAGTCTCTAGGGTCCTTCCAGCTCTGAAATAACTTTCCCTTTAAAACATGAGCTCTTTTGGACTTACTGCTTAATGGATATAGAGTTTCTTTTTGGGATGATAAAAGGTTCTGAAATTGATACTGGTAATGGTTGTACAACAATGTGAATGCACTTAATGCCACTAAACTGTACACTAAAAAATGGTTAAAATGGTAAATTTTGTGTTATATATATTTTACCACAATTTTAAAAGGCAAAAAACAGAGCTCCTCTGAGAAGAGGATTTACATGATTTCCCCTATTGGGCCCTTCCTCCAGATTAGGTGTTCTATTCCCAGTTCCTTAGTTCTACGCAATATGCCTTTTCTATAGTAATTTTAAATCCTTTTTTTTTTTTTTTTTGTGGAAGTGGGGACAGAGTCTCATTCTGTCACCCAGGTTGGACTGCAGTGGTGCAAACATGGCTCCCTGCAGCCTCAAACTCCTAGGCTCAAGCGATCCTCCCACCTTAGCCCCTCCAGCAGCTGGGACTATAGGTGCACGCCACCATGCCCAGCTAATTTATGCATGTTTTGTAGAGACTGAGTTTTGTCATGTTGCCCAGACTGGTCGCAAACTCCTGAGCTCAAGTGATCCACCTGCCTCAGCCTCCTAAAGTGCTGAGATTATGGGTGTGAGCCACTGCACCTGGCCTTAAATCCACTTAAAAAACGTATTTCTGAGAACGCAATTCTAGGAAACCCAATGTTCCATTTGACAATGGCCAGTGATAGCACCTGGCAGGTTTGTGTTTCCCATCTGGTTAGTCACTATCTTTCTTCCTGATTTCACTCTTCTTTTTCCCATAAATTATTCCAATGAAGATATGTAAAAAAAGTGAACTGTCTAGGTGACTTGAGTTATGATGTCCGCGGTGGGCTTTTCAGGGCACCCAGAAGAGCATTCCAGCGCAGCAATCTTCTCATGGTAAGTTCACAAGATCAAAGCCCTTACCATGTGATCTCTCGTTTGATCTGTATGACACTGAATCAATTAACTATCCCTATTTTGGAGATGGGGAAATTGAGCCTCAAGTGATTTGCCCAAAGTCACACAGCTAGTAAACAGCAGAGGCAAGATTTAAACCCAGTTAACACAATTGGCATGTCACTGCTGCCGCAAGTTCCCCATTTCATCGAGTGAGTGGTAAAGGTCTCGTGGGTTTATGAGATGTGAAGGGGGATGGCAGATGCAGCAACAGAAGCTAATGTTAACATTCTGGGCACACTTCCAGCCAGGATGGATTTCTGTCTCCTCTAGGTTAGCTTGTTTCTATTGGCAAGTACTCTACCCAACTCTGAATTATAGTCATCTGCGGGCACGCCTCATACTCCAGGCAAGATGCTGCCACAGTACTGTGTTTGATATGTGTTTAATAAAGATTGAAATGTGAATGAGTGATGGCAAAGGATGTATCACTAATCACAGGTCTTGTATGACCATTTGGAGAACATCAGTATCATCAGATCCAGGCAATGGATTAACACAGATGACAAAATCTAAAATGTTTCTAGTTCCATAGAATGATGGCTACATTTAACTTAGCATCACTGATTTTTTTTGACCCTAGATAAAAGATAGTTGTTTAGGATGTCTTCATAAGCATTGAAATGTCTAAAAATAAACATGATGACTTTTATAAAGAGCCCATTTTACCATTACAAATTCAAGAATCATATAGTAACTTGGAGAGATGTACAAACAGATTTTTGGCATGCTTTAAAAAAATCTCATAGCTATCCATTTAAATGAAAATCAGCACTGATACAATCTCTCAAACCCATTAAAAAGAAAAAGCAATAACCAAACATAAAAAAGAACTGATTCGAAAGTGAGAATTTAATTTTTGTATTTTTAGAAGGTTGATTGCTTATGAGTAATTACTCAAATAATTTAAACTTGAGCTAGGAGGAGAACTGTTAAAGTACTTAAAACTTTGCCTACTTGTTTCTACTCATAAAGATGAAAAGCCATACTATGTGTGTAACTTTGTGCATCTGAAAGTGCCTGTCTCAAGCTTAGAAGGCAAAGAGTGGACTAGCAAGGCTACAGTTCTCAGATAATAGGATGATAGAGGTGAAGATGACTCTGAGATGATCTAATCCATTATCTCATTTTATAGATGAGGACCAGCGGAACAGAGGTAAGGGGGCTTGCCCAAAGCCACAGGGTCATCCAGGAGCAAGGCAGTCCTTCCAACTCATGATATTGCTCTGGGGCAGAGTGATTTTGGTTGACACTCTGGCCTTACTAGTCACCTTAAACAAGAAAATGAGTCTTGGTTTCCTCAGCCATAAAAGGAGATTGATTAAAAAAAGCTATCTTTCCATCTTGTTGCACTGTTCTGAGAATCATATGAGAAACTGGGCTGGGTGCAGTGGCTCGCACTGATAATCCCAGCATTTTGGGAGGCCGAGGCAGGCAGATCACTGGAGGTCAGGAGTTTGAGACCAGCCTGGCCAACATAGTGAAACCCTGTCTCTACTAAAAATACAGAAAGTAGCCAGGTGTGGTGGCACATGCCTGTAATCACAGCTATTGGGGAGGCTGAGGCAGGAGAATCGCTTGAACCCGGGAGGCGAAGGTTGCAGGTTGCAGTGAGCTGAGATCGTGCCACTGCATTCCAGCCTGGGTGACAGAGTGAGAATTCATCTCAAAAAAAAAAAAAAAAAGAAACTGTATGCTAAGAATTAGAAAAATGTTTGTTTTTAGTTTTCTCACTCTTCTTCTCCCCAGTCTAGTGCCCCTTCCCATTCTATGCCTCTTTAATGTATATGGGTCTTTCAGATGTGCAGAAACTCCTTACTAGCAGCTAGCAGCCATTAGATTAATTTTCTGGCTGGAGAAAATGAGGAATTTAACTAAACACAAATGGTAGTTCTTTTTCTTCCTTGCATCCTAATGTCCATAGTAACTATGTCACTGAGGCCAACGAATAACTAGGAAGCACCAAAACAGTTCTTACATTGGTGGAGGGTATTGGAGGGTTCCCCAGAATGTGTGTTGGTGGAGGGTATTGGAGGGTTCCCCAGAATGTGTGTTGGTGGAGGGTACTGAAAGGTTCCCCAGAATGTGTGTTGGTGGAGGGTACTGAAAGGTTCCCCAGAATGTGTGCTGGTGGAGGGTACTGAAAGGTTCCCCAGAATGTGTG